>JAVSBS010029321.1:0-20424 GCA_033124195.1 Coracias cyanogaster | reverse complement strand
AATTTAGCTCATGAAATATCAACTGTATATATGGGAACATATGTATAGCTATGGCAAGAAGCTTTATCTTGTACTAATCTCATACTGCTGAAGTATCTCCATAGAGCCATAAAGAGTTAGTGTTGACTGGAGGTATGAACAGACTGAAGATCAAGGGATGGTAATTATGCATCAGTGCTGTTTGATCTTCTTTGCAAAGTGATGTGAGTGATACCTGCTTGTTCCTAAGAAGACCATGTGAAGCCTTAGGCAGTAAGATTAATTGTGATAAAGGACAATTAAAGGAAAATATATGGTTAAAGGGATCAATTAAAAAAAAAAGAGTGAAACTAGAACTTGACTTCTTTTTGTTGTTCAGAATTCACATGGAGACAGCATGGCCTGTTTCATTTTTTGAGCTTTAATTGTTTGATATTGCACAGAATGAATTTCTACAACATGCAGTTGGTGTTAGATGGCATTTAAGAGAGCTTTAAAGGGGAATCAAGTGCCCTCTGCAAAGTGTATTATCCAATACCAAACAAAAAAAATTACCTGAAAATACTCTTTTTCTAAAATCAGGAGTGAACCATCATTTCAGGACCAAGCCAATACTTCAGGGTAGTCACCTCAACTTGGAGATTTTCCATTGAAAATAAGAATGGTGTCAATTCTATTCTTCTCTATTTCTTCTTTCTCTTACCCTGGCTTTGCAGCTCTTCTCCATGTCTTACGCTATTGAACATGTAGCCATACTATGCTTTCTACCAGAAGTACCACATCTGAGTTTTTCTGAAGTATTGTTCATATTTTATGCAGTTGTCTGAGATCTAACCGTTACATTTTCTAGCCTTTAGACTTTAAAATTAAAGAAAAATGCTTAGAAAAATGTTTTTGCTAGAACTTATCTTGCTCACCTAATGTTCATTTTCTTCATACATGTATGTTAACTGTCTGGTACCCATGAAAGACCTGGGATTACATAGGCCACAGAAAGGCCACAAGAGAATTTGCTTGAGAAGTTTGATGGAGTCCTCTTGCTCAGGTTCTGAGAGAAGTAGATGGTGTGTGAAGACATGAGAACTAATATGTTTTCCTTTCCATTTTCAAGTAGAGGTATAATCCACTGAAGGTAGTAGCATGTTCCTCCTGTGGTTCAAATGCTAGGACTCAGAAGAGAAGGTTCAATATCCTGCTGTGCTACAGACTTCTTGAGCAAGCAATCTGATGTTGCATTTCCCCATCTCTGAAAAAGGCATCTATTCAGCTATATTCTAGGGATTTTATTCAGGTAAATATATGTACATATTAATGTTCTTAAGAGGATTACACTTAAGATACATATATATAAGAATTTCTCAAGATGTCTCTATATTTAATACCTTTAGCTAGAGACTGTAGCCTGAGTTTACAGTGTTTACTGTATTAGAAATTTTGCTTGACTAAGAATGAAAAAATGAGTGATTACTCTGAAATTTAACAAGATACTTTTAATTCCTACTTTATGGTAAAGTAGGAAGTTTAGTTCCAAGGCCAGTAGCAGCCAAATATATTATTTAAAAAGGAAACAAAATACAGCCTTCTGGGCATTCATTTGCTTAAAGGAGTTCTTTGTCATTACAGTTCTAGAAAAAAACAATTTCCTTGTAAGACATTCAGTAAATACTTTAAAGTATACAATGTTCCTGCTTACTGAAGGGAGGCACCAGAGGCACGAAGGGAAACTGAAACAAGAAATAATAAGAGATAATGGGGAAAATTCCTGCCATTGTAGTTCAAGGGGAGAGACAGTCACCTTCAAAAGAGAAATAAGAACTTTGAGGGACTTAAACCACCTTCAAGGGATACTCTCAGACATTTGGTTTCTGAATTTGTGTACCTCTATTTGGTATCTAAAATTAGATAGTGTTGAGTTTGCCCATTTCCTTCCCATCCCTGTTTTATTCTCCTATCTCTTGAAAAGTGTATCCAGTTTGATATAATTCCATTAGCTGTGATTCTCTTTTATCCCCCAGATCCTCATACTTTGCTCCTCTGAGTTTGTTACTCATAGTTTCACTAATGAGTTGCTGTGAAATCATTTCACAGAAATGTACTCTGAAATTCTCAGAGTACCCAAGAGCAGGAGAGTTATATGCATTTTATGGCATTTTAGGAAGTTTTTAAAGGATTGAAATTATTTCTTGCTTCCGTATTTTCGCTACCTTAATGAGAAAGAAAGAAAGAGGAAGGAAGGAAGGAGGGAAGGAAGGAAGGAGGGAAGGAAGGAAGGAAGGTCGGTTAAAAAAGACCCACAAAAAACCCAAAACAAAAATATCTACTCTTTCCCACGTTCCCTCTTTCAATGTCTTCTCAGTAGGAGTACATTTTTCAAGAGTCGATTTTCCTAACAGAGTCCTCCCTGAGTATGTTGGACAAATGTCATGTCCCTTGGCTCTCTCCATCTTGTGATGAAAATAGACCTATTGCCAGCTACACCTTGCTGATTGCTTCCTACCTGCTGCTAAGGATAATTTGTGAAGTGTAAATGAAGACTTCAGTAGTTGCTGTAGGAAAAAAAAGCTACAAGAAGGGACTGCTTTTCAGCATTCAGATAAAACACCCGACAAAGAAACAGTTCTGATTAGCTGAAAATGTGTAAAGTGTGTAAAAGATCTTTACTTTTTCACAATCTTAATTACAGCAGACATCATAAATAAGTGTTTCAACCTGAAAAATTAACCACATATGTTTGCATCTTCTCATTGCTCAATCCCACACCAAGAATTCGTGTGTATTGTTTTCTTTTTCTTCTGGCAAATACTTATTACTGGATTGTTTTTAATTATTTGAAAATAAGCAATAAGGGAATTTGCCATTGTTACTGCTGCAGAATATTGTGGTCATTCAGAATTCTGATGATCATTTTTGTTAGTTGCTCCCAAATACACTTTCTGCAAGAATGAAGGAGACAACAGCATTATATGTAAGTTACAGACAATGGTGAGTTGAAGTGGGATACTGAAATACCACCAGTTCCAGACAGCACAGCTCTCTGACGTGTGCTGCTTCAGATCTACCTGGTTTGCCCCATCCCTGATATGCAACAGGTCATTCTGCATTGTTTGTCCCACGCTGTGAGAACAATATGGCACAGGTGGGAACAAGAGCATTTATCATTTACTTTTCACCATTCACTGTGTGTAGTTAAAGGAAAACACATTATTTCTAGCTACTGAAGGACTGCTGTTTTATTTTACCTCCATTTTCTTGGCACAGCCTGGGATTTAATTGGAAAGTGCAGGGAGTAGAGGTGGAAACCATCACTAAGAAACTAACTGCCACTAAGGAAATACATTGTCCTTGTACTGAAGAATCAGCTGATAAATCCTAGATGAGACATTCAGTGCGTTTTCTAGACTAGCAATTCAGGTATGTTTGGATAATTACCTAACCTTTTACTGCAGACTACACTTACAGCTTTCATTTCTGTCTTCTGCAAAGAAAGAAGCAAAAGAACTGCATCAATATCTGTATTTTATATACCCTATCACTCAATCCCTTTCCTAGTCTCATGGGTTAGGGTCCTCCACACACACACATACACATACATATTTTCCTTTTATCTGTTCTGAGTAATATTTGAAGCATCTGCTAATATTCATTTAAAATACTTTCTGCAGTTTGACAGCTAGTATTTCATCTTGATCCTCTCTAATTATCCTTCCACATTTGTCTCTTTTCACACTCCTTACCAGCCTCCTCAACAAATTGTTTAGACATTATAAAATGCTAGTCCTGTTTCCAAGTGATATTGCTCTTTACCATGCATCAACACTCTCTATCCTTTTGATTGCTTTAACTCTTTCCATCTCTAAGGACATATTAGTCTAATTCACTCATTTTCCTGAGGCTTAAGAAAAAGACCCCTTTACATATACTACTGACCAAACTGTAACGCTTTCATTCACCTGACTGCTTTGACAACAAGCAGCAGCTCACCAAGATGAAAACAGCTCCACAAGTCCATCTGAAGTACCCAAAGCCTTAAAACATACAACAGCAGTCCACAGGAAGAGAAATGAAGCAAATGCTCCAGGTTATAATCACCAAAGGTTTCACTGAGCTCCCAGAGAGCCTGAAGGGTCCTGAAAGATCTGAAAGGCCCCAGTGTGCTTTGGGAATCGATAGACTTCTGTTATTTTCAGGCTTCAGCCCACTCAGCCAATAACACTGAAAGGCTTGTAAGACAATAAGATTCTCTGCTCCACTCTTCGTCCAAACTGCAGCAAGCCAAGCTGTGTTTGTGGGTTTTTCCAGTTAGCTTTTGACTTTTCAACACATCAGAATTCATCAAAAGTTACTGAAGGATTTTGTTTTATCAAAATAAGGGAACTTTTTACATTTGTTGTTCAGTGTTTTCTGAGTTCTTGAAGGGCAACAAAGAACAGATTGATTTGTTTCATGACTCTTCCAATGAGCAGTGCCTGGAAAGGACATTGCTTCTGAAGCAGAGCTGTCAGCAGCATCACTTCTGCCCTGAGTGGTGGAGTAGTTTACCATTGTTTTTGAGGTTCTTTTGAGGTTCCCATGGTCCAGAAGGCTTGGAGTGTCATTTAAGTGCACTGAATGTCATTTCTGTTCAGCTGTAATCACCGTTCTGGGAAGCTCTGGACCCCAGCAGAGAGGGATTGTGCTTCTATTCAAAGCCATCTTTACTAATAACAAGATTGTTGTTTATTTGCTAGTGGTAGAAAGAAACTAGTCCCTATCCTTCAAAGCATTAGTTGTTTTTCTTTTGGATTTACTTTTTATCTATCTCTTGAAGAGTATGTTAGTGAGATTTTTATTAAAATAATAATCATAATAATGAAACCAAGCCAGTGAGCTTTACATGCATTGAGAGAAAAAGGACAGCAGCTGTCACTGCTGTAAGAATAATTTTTATATTGTCTGATTTATCCTTCTGGGATTATAAATGTTGAGAAGTTAACATCAGGGCAAAGGTAGACTGGGCTGTCAAGTTTCTATTTTCTGCTTCTTGCTCTTCCACAAAGTGCTACAGAGATTGATTGATTTGATCTTAAAGAGTTCAGTTACATCACAGTGACACAGTCTTCAATATGAATTAGGAGAGTAAAATTGTTTGTTTAACTTGTTTTCATGTTGACAGGATCTTTGCACTCCAGGCAATCATTCTGTTTTTCTTACAGCTTTGCACTTTAGCCACCCAAATGTGGAATGTCACTCAACCTTGTCATATGTTTTTCTTGATGTTCCCTATTAGTTCCTACCATGCTTTTCAGCATCTAACAAATGTGGATACCGTTTTGTCAGTCAGTTGCTCAGGTTGTTTGTCATTTAAAACTTTCTTTCACAATGCTATGTTAAGGGAATTCCTTAGAGGACATCAGCTTTACTCTGTAAGATATCAACTAAGCCTCTGAGAGAGAAGTTACCGCTAGTATGATCATTTAATTAAATTATTGTAGACGTCCAAAATGAAAATTACCCATTTGAACTGTCACCCACAGTTTAATTTTGACTCAGCTCCAAACTTTTGAGGGAATTAGGAAGTGATAATCCCATTAGGGGTCTCAGTGAGCTTGAGATATTTCTGAAAATGAGATTTAATTTTCTTCAGAATAAAATTTAGGTAATCATCCAAAATTCTGAGCTTCTTTTACACACTGAACCGTCCCATTGAACCTTTCCAGTGTCATCTCTTGGACATGCGTTTTTAATCTCTGTTTTACTCATCTTCTATACTCATTTTAGTATGGCATTCAAAATCATATGTGCATCAAATATTACATTTATATGTACAGAGAACTGGGATGAAATTACTGAAAGGAATACACAAAGAAAATACATAATCCAACACCGAAGAAATAATGAACCAAAAGGTTTCAGGGAAATTTTGTATGATACTCCACATCCAGGAAGGCTCTTGACATGATGTGGTGACCTAGATTAGATTTCTGAAAAAAGGGTGAAGTTGTGTGGAAGCAAAAATTGTAGAGTTACTTAGGCAAATTTTAAGCAAGTAATGCTGTTTTCTTTTTTTTTTTTTGGTAATTAAAAAGCATTAAAACCTATTCTGTATATACAGACCCTTACTCATGAAATTATTTAACTGTGTTTAAATCTCAATGAGTGAGTGTTAGCAAGTACTTAAGCATTAAAGTAGTGTAGACAGGTTAGTAGTAGAAATGCAGAGTTCATCACTGACTTTTCTCAAAAATGAGACCTTAACCAGCTAGGCTCTTTTAAAAAAACTACAGAGCTGGAAAGAAATTTTCATCCTAGCAAAGTTCTACTCTTTGCAGCTGCATTTTTGCTGATTCTCTGAAGTCAGAGTTAATTGATAGACAATTTGGCCTGTGGACTTTAAATAACATACTGAAAGTCTCTGTTTTGGGGAGAGGCGGGTTTAAAGTTAATTATTCCCCAAAATGACTTTTTCAAACAGAATACTAGAGCTGGCAAAAATATTGCCATTGAGTAAGACTATATTTCTGTGGAGGTTTTTGTGGCTTTTTTGTCTGATGTCAAAGACACTGAAAGTTAAAGTCCTTTTCCTGGGACAGGATGAAGTTCTTGACCATAATGAAATACAAGCCACTGATCAGTTCATCCTTTCCATTTTAGCCACGTGAGCTTCTCTAATTCACTTTCCAAAGACACATTAGAAATCTAGGTTAAGTAGGCACAATTCCTAAAGAGGAATAGCTAATTATGAGATTCCGTTTTTGATCTCAGATTTTTTAGGCTCTTCAGTGTTTCTGATTCTGTAGTGGGTCTGTAGTAGTTTTATTTTTGTGTGTAAACAGCTTTTTTATCCTTCAGGTCTGCAACTCTTTTCTCTTTACTTTAAACCAAACTCTCTCTGCACTGGAAGTCAGGATCCATTGAACACCTCAAACCCTCTACTCTGGCCTTCTATTTAACTAACTGATCTTTTAATGTTTCTTTTTCCCCATAGTGTCAGCATTTATCTCTGATGGCTTGCATTTTTGCCCATTTCTTTTGTTTTTCTGACTTAAAAAAAAATTCAATAATACCATGAACCAAATTAGAATAACTTTTGTTCATGAATTTGCCTCTTATGGTAAATTATTTCCATATTTCTCAGTAACAGCTGCTTCTTGCTTCAAGGCAAGATTCAATTTCTATGGCAAATGCCACAGCTTCCTGGAATGTTTTTTGCCTTTTTTTTTTAATCCAATAAGCTTAAACTGGAAATCCACATCAATTGTTAGATGTGCCCTGAAAATAAATCACTGTAGATTTTCTTTTAGTTCATATAAGATTCCCTCTTTTTCCCCTCAACTCTCTGATCAGAAGTGAATAGTTTCTACAATACGCATAGATATAGTCTTTCTCAGGGTTGCTAAAACCCTAGTTTGAATTTTTGTCATTTGTTTTCCCTGTGAAGGTATGTTGGTGTTTCATTTGCTTTAAAGTTAAATGGAAATTTACAAACAGATGTTTCATGTGGCTATCTTAAATGAAGGGCAGTGGTTAAGCCTATGTGTGCCAGGATGCTTTAACAGAAGTTAAATATTCATTATCTAGTCTCTAATTTAGACTGGTGAAGACATAGCCCTAAATTTAAAAGATGCACCTATTGAAATATGTATGGACCTACTGAAATATGCTTAGTGTTGTAGCATAAAATGGGAACAATTAATTAAATAATTAACATGTCAGAAGTTTAGAGGTAACAGTTACGTATCATACTTATCTGCCATAATTTTGTTCACATCATGAATTACAAAGCATAAATGTTAACTCTTACAGGAATAGTATACTATTATTTTCTAATTCTTTTAATTTTTTTTTGTTGTCTTTATATAGATATTTTATCTATATATTAGAAAACACATATTTACTGACTGATTGCATTAAATTACAGTTTTTAGAAGTAAGGATTTGTCATAAAATGGCTAGCTGGTTGTCTTTACTTCTATTCACAAGGTGGGAAAAACACTCAATAGTGTTATTGATAGCTTCCAAACATTATAGTTTTCAAAGTCAGTAATCTATATTTTCTTTGTACACCCATTTGCAAAAAAAAAGGGGAAAGTCCGATAGTTGTCTGCAGCATTTTTGATGTTAGTATTTATTAAAAAGTAACAATTCTAAATTGAGAAAATGTTCTGAGTGTGTTTACCAACAGAAATCATGTAAACAACTTAAGGATAGGAGTCTTACACTTTATATTTGAACATTCTGAAATTTTTACAGTTTTGAGCCAATATAGATAATATAAGGCCTTAATATAAGGCCTGACCTGTGACTTCTCATTTCCCAATAAGCCTGGGTTTTCCAAATTAAGTCCATGCTTGGTAGAATAATACATAGTTTTATTTTCTTGTTTGCATTCATTTGCATCATATTTGCAATTTGTATTTAATTTTGCAGTCTATTTTTTCCTAAAGTACTTCTCAGTATATTATTATTATTATTATTAATTTAATATAGCCTGTGAACACTGCACACTGATTAAGTGTTGTATGCTTTCTGTTATCTCTGAAGCATAACCAATGAAGTATTGTGAATTTGGCACTGTGTAATGTAGCATTTTGCTTGCTGTGCAGCACTAACAAACAACACATCAGTAGTCATGCCTGTCTCTCATTTAAATGCAACCTCAGAGTCACACTGCATGTTACAAATATCTGGGAGCTGTGTGATTAGTTAACATCTTGTGCATAACCCTTAAAATTATAGCAAGTTCTCAAGAGATAATTAGCTTTCTGGATACCTCTAGTGAGATGAACTATGACTTACCAGTGGTAGGTACTGTGTGTTCTATGACTCCAAGGAATAGTGTCATGAAAATTCCTTTAAAAAATAGCTTAAGTGTCTTCTACATTAAAAAAAAAAAAAAAAAGGAGACAGGCTGAGAGAAAGAAGTCCTTAGTTATTTATTCCTTATTATCAAGATTTCCTTTGCTTCCTGTCTTCTAATTTTATGTTCTTTCCTCTTTTGGTTTGTCTTCTGATGTAAATAAAGGGTGTTTAGCAGGCACAAGTCTCCCTTACTTAAGTCTGCTCACCTCTGCCCCAGAGTTCATCTCATATGTTATATGTGAGTAAATGGACATCACAACTGAAGAATCAGAAGGGTGTGATATGGTATTTTTCCTTAGCAAGAGCTTGAGACTTCAGTTCTCTGTGTAGATTTAGGGAAAGCAATGTTTTCCAAACATTTTCCAAATGTTTTTTATCTCAGGAAATAATTTCCCAGCCATATGCATGTGCAATACTTTAAAGCTTTTGATCCTGCTTTGAAAAGGCTATTCTAAGCATTCAGCATTCACAATATTATCTTCTAGCACTGGAAGTATCTGTATAATAACCTAAAAATTAAAACATTTTAGAAGCTTCTAAATATAAGTTATAGCTACAGCTGTCAGGAAACAGCATTTTGACAAAATTGAACTTTTGAAGGGAAGTATCAATTTTGATTAAATTTGCTTGAAAGGTGTTTTCTAATTTGAAACAAAGCATTTCAATAGGCTCATAGGATTCCCTACATTTATTGGAGTATAATGTTGCTGTTTGTTTCAAAATTATTTTTCTTTTTGAGATTCACTGGTAACTATGGTAATCCATACCTGAGAACTGGAGTCATTTTGAAATATTTCCGTATGCTTTTTTTTGCAAAACAAATGTTTGGTAGGAAACTTCAGATTTTATTTTCATCCTGTTTGGTTAAATTTTTTTCTGAAATGCCAAAAGTTTTGGTGAAATTCCAGATTTGATCAATTCTCTTAATAATTTTTCCAAAACATGAACACTTGATCTAGCTGCACAGGTTATGCAAAAATGTAAGCCTACACATACCTTTAAGCAGATTGATCAAATTGAAAAGCTCCCACAAATTCAGTGGATTTTTTTCCAGTTATCTTTTCCAGTAGCTGTATTGCCCATCTGATTTTGTATTCAAATTTCAGCTTTATCAGCCATCATCCCTCAAAAGTTTTCTACACTGTTATGGGTTTACCAGAGGCCAGCTGATCAGGAAGACTATGTTGATGAGGCTTTCTACAAACAGCTAGAAGTAGCCTCATGATCACATGCCTTGGTGTTCGTGCAGGACTTCAATCACCCTGATGTTTGCTGGAAAGGCCACACAGCTAGGCACACAAAGTCCAGGAGGTTTCTGCACTGCATTGATTATAACTTTCTGACACAAGTGGTGGAGGAGCCAACAAGGAGAGACGCACTGCTAGACCTTGTACTAACAAAGAAGATCTGGTTGGGGAGATATAGGTTGGGGGCAGCTTTGGCTACAGTGACCATGAGATGATGGAGTTCAGGATCATGCAAGGAAGAAGCAAGGCACTAAGTAGGATTGCAACCCTGGACTTCAGGAGTGTTAACTTTGATTCAAAGACCTACTTGGAGGAATCCCATGGGTTAGGACTCTAGAAGGTAGGAGGGTCCAAGAGAGCTGTTTAATGTCCAAGTACTACTTCCTCCAGTCTCAAGATTAGTGCATTCCTATGAATAAAACATCAAATAGTGGAGGCAAGGGATCTGCATGGATGGACAAGGAGCTTCTGGAAAACCTCAAATGGAAGAAAGAATTTTACAGTATGTAGAAAAAGGGACTGGCCACTTGGGAGGAATATAGAAGTACTGCCGGAGTAGAGTGTGTAGGGATGCAATGAGGAAGGCTGAGGCCCTCTTGGAATTAAATTTGGCAAATGATGTAAAAGACAAGAAGAGGGGTTTCTTCAAGTACATCAGTATGAAAAGGAAGACTAGGGAAAGTGTGGGCCTGCTGCTGAATGAGGTGGATGCCCTGGTGACAGAGGATACCAAGAAGGCAGGGTTATAGAATGCTTTCTTTGCTTCAGTCTTTACTCCTAAGACTGACCCTGAGGAATTCCAGTCCCTGAAGGTAACAGAGAAAGTCTGGAGGAAGAAAGACTCTTCTGTGGTTGATGAGGATTGGGTTAGAGATCATTTAGGCAAACTGGACACCCACAAATACATGGGCCCTGATAGGATCCTGAGGGAGCTGGATTATGTTGTTGCTAAGCCCCACTCTACCATTTTTGAAAGATCATGGAGAACAGGAAAGGTGCCTGAGGACTGGAGAAAAGCCAGTATCACTCCAGACTTCAAGAAGAGCAAGAAGGAGGACCCGGGAAATGACAGGCTAGTCAGCCTTACTTCCAACCCTGGAAAGGTGAGGGAACAGCTCATTCTGGAGGTCGTTTCTAAGCACCTGGGGGAAAAGAAGGTTATCAGGAGTAGTCAGCATGGATTCACCAAGAGAAAGTCATGCTTGACTAATCTGATAGCCTTCTATGATGGTGTGACTGGCTGGGTAGGTAAGGGCTGAGCAGTGGGTGTTGTTTACCTTGACTTCAACAAGGCTTTTGACATTGTTTCCCATAGCATCCTCATAGGCAAGCTTAGGAAGTGTGGGTTAGATGAGTAGACAGTGGGTGAATTAAGAAACAGCTGAATGACAGAGCTCAGAGTCTTGTGATCAGAGGCACAGAGACTTGTTGGAGGCCTGTAGGTACTGGTGTTCCCCAGGTCAGTACTGGGTCCCGTCTTGCTCAACATCTTCATCAATGACCTGGATGAAGGGATGGAGCGTGCCTTCAGCAAGTTTGCTAATGATACAAAACTGGGAGGAGTGGCTGACATGCCAGAAGGCTGGGCTGCCATTCAGTGAGATCTGGACAGGCTGGAGAGTTGGGTGGAGGGGAACCTAACAAAGGTTGACAAGGGCAAAGACAGAGTCCTGTGCCTGGGGAGGAATAACCCCATGGATCAGTAAAGGTTAGGGGTTGACCTGCTGGAAAACAACTACGCGGAGAAGAACCTGGAAGTCTTGGTGAACAACAGGTTAAGCATGAACCAGCAGTGTGCTCTTGTGGCCAAGAAGGCCAATGGTATCCTGGGATGCATTAAGAAGAGTGTGAGCAGCAGGTCCAGAGAGGTTCTCCTCCCTCTCTACTCTGCCCTGATGAGACCACATCTGGAGTACTGTGTCCAGTTCTGGGCTCCCTGGTTTAAGAGAGACAGGGAACTACTGGGGAGGGTGCAGTGAAGGGCTACAAAGATTATGAGAGGTCTAGAGCATCTCTCTTATGAGGAAAGGCTGAAAGACCCTGCTCTGTGTAGTCTGGATAAGAGATGACTGAGGGAGGATCTTATATAATACTTATAAATATCTAAAGGGTGAATGTCAAGAGAATGGGGCCAGTCTCTTTTCTGTGGTGCCCAGTGATAGGATGGGGGACAACAGGCACAAACAGGAACACAGGAAGTTCCACCGAAAGGTAAGGAGAAACTTATTTACTGTGAGGGTCACAGAGCACTGGAACAGGCTACACAGAGAACTTGTGGAGCCTCCTTCTCTGGAGAATTTCAGAACTCACCTGGACACATTATGTTTTTTTACCTAGAGAAAGAGAGCAATAAAAAATACTTCAGTGAATAATCCACTTTTTCGAAGCAAACAAAAAGGAGTTACTTATTAATATCCAGATGTTTGACTGAAGATCCCACAGATATTCCAAAGATCACTTTGTGGTAGCAGATGTTTTTCCTAAGGAATACAGCTTTTCAAAGTTTCTCTCTCTCTACAAATAATCATAAAGCAGGGTACTGAAATATCTAGAGAAGCAAAAGACTGAGGATTTGAGCCACTATTTTACCTTTTCAACAACTAATGACATCTAGTAGGTGTGAAGCAAAATAAGTCTCCTGATGGCAGAATCCCTGTTTATGCTTCCTCCCCAGGGTACAAGGGAAGCCAGACACATCAGAAAGTGAAAGAAAATTTAAGATGTGTGAGGCTATCTGCAGCTGCAGAATTGGTGAATGGACAAGACAAGTCTCCAAACTTTACAAAGCTTCAGAAGAGTGCATCTGCTCTGTTCTTCTGAGGCTCAAAATTCTATCTTACAGATAAGGTAAGGCTTATTTTGAGGTACCTGATATGTGCTCTGTTATGCCTGCTAAAATGCGACAAAAAAGTGTAGAGCAGCATTGCCCTGTATGTATGTAATTCTCAAGTGAATAGTCGTTAATTGAATTGTGAACAGGAGCCCTGCCTGAGGACTTCCAAGATCACCTCACCCCGGTCCTAGATTGGTACTCTAACTACTGTCTTCTTCAGAGCACTTTCAAATCCTCCCCAGAAAGTTCAAATGCTCTGCAGAAGACAAATGAAGATTTGATGAGCATGAAAGAAAGCGAGTAAGAGAAGGTTTAACTCCATAGCTGAGCATTGGCTTGTAAAAGGGAAGATCTGGTGTCAAGTCTTTTCCCTCAAGATTGTTTCTGTGTTTTGTAGGAGCGTGAGACAATACTGTTAATGGGAACTGAAATCCAGAAATCTATCTCTGTCACTGCCACTCTTCTGCATTTCTGTAGCCTACACAAATTATATATTCATCTGGTTGTTACAAAAAAAACCCCTTTCTGTTTATCTCTGCTTGGAACTACGCTGAAACACATTAGACCTGTTAAATCATTCTCCATAGAACTTAGGAACTTCTAATATTTAAAAAAAAATTAAAAACAATCAATAACAAGCAGAAATATAGGAGGAGACAGAATAGTCTGATGCTCTTCAGGACTGAATGGAAGCTTCCAGCTTAACAATTTTGCATTGAAGCAGGTAAATTCTACATAAATCCTTTTTTTAATGCCTAAATATCTACTGGGTCTGAACCTGAAGGTCAGCTACCTAAAGTTTTCTGATTCTTGTCAAAATCCCTGAGTTGGCCACCTCTACTTTTTAGAAATGCAAACATTTTCTTCTTTTGCCTTATGTCCTTGTGTGTAAAATAGGAGTAAAGGAATGTCTTTTCCTTTTTAGAGAGCTGGAGTTCATTACCTATGGTAATGGAAGTTACCTAAAATTGTTTTACTCATACTTTTCACAGAGATCAGTAAGCAACCGCTAAGTGCCAAAATAATTCCCTACTTTCCAAGATGGAGCTGACTTGCTAAGTTGAAGGACACACTTTCTAGTCCATTACCCCGTCCTCCATAGTTTACATTTTTGTCAATAAAAAATAATGTACAGCCAGAGTGTGAAATTTGCCTTTGTATGAAGGGCCAACAAAAGGCCCATAACTCACCAGCGTTCCAGAAGAGAATGACACCTCAGCAGAGCAGTCAGTGTTAATGGTTAAAAAATAAGACATTCAGAGCCTATGTGTCAAATATGTAAGGCCAAATTCTTGACTCTGACTGACAGTCTTGCCTGGCTGAAGAGGGCACATAGGGCAGAAAGCTGCCTTTGGCTGAGGCACCCAAAGATAAATTCACTTTGGTGAGATGGCAGAGTTGATAAAGAGGTTAACCTCAGTCTAAAGAACCTTTCACCAAGATATTGACATAACGTGATTTTTTTTTTTTTTTTTTTTTTTTTTACCTCCAAGGTATCCTCTGCTGTGCAACATGCTTTCAAATTCTCCTTAATAGAAGTTAAGGCATTCAGTGGCTTGACTGCAAAAAAGGTTCTCATGTTTCAATATATTAAACACAAACAAGCCTGCTTTGTGTTCTCATGGAGTGCTCCACAATATATGGTTACTCAGAAAGTTATTTTTCAAGCAGTTGCCTAATTTGTAAGTAAGATGATCACAAAAAGTTGTAGTTCTTCAGTTTGACTCTTCATTCATTAAGGTCAAAATTTTTACCCCTTTTCATGAAAGAGAAGCAGAAAAAGTCTTCCACTGAGGATACAGCACTTGTAGAGAACAGTTCTGGCTGAAACTGGACAAGTAAAGCTCGTTAATGGAACTCCTTCCACCCTAATTCTTAAGGTGCTGAGAAGAAAAAAGTAATCAGTAAAAATATCTTGATATAGGTGTTCTACCTTAAGACTTAGAGTGTCCTAACAATCCCTCAGGCAGCTGTTACGGTATATAGTTTACTTTCCTTGTTGCTTGAACTGGATTTTTGGTTAGAAAACGGAGTTAGCTGGTGGTTAAGTTTCACGTGTTTGCCTGTGTGCAATACCATGAGATTTTAAAATAGTTGGCCCTTCTTCATCGTAAATTTATGTAAATTCTGTAGTAGACGTTAGGCAGAATTTGCTTATGGGTGAGTCAGGTCTCTGATTTATGTTAAGAAAAAAAAAGTGAGTATTAAATTCACAGATTAGCAATACCACCATGTTTTAACCTGGACCTTGAGGGAGGTTCTTTGGAATAGTTATGACTGCAACAGAGTGTCCTGTCTTGCAAGCAAAAAATAGTAGTGTCCCATGTAGTCTAACCTGGTCACCAACTGCTCTTCCTGAGTAGCACTTCTGCTGTTGCAATGGAGAGGTTGTTTTGGCCACTTGTGGAGGAGATGAATCACTGCAAAATGCCATTTGTGGTTAATGATCACCTGCAGTGTTACAGGGTTTTCATGAAGGTGAAGCAAAGAGAAAAGAGCCACTGCTGAATTAAAATCCCCCCAACATTTGCTTTTAAATCTGTAGTTATATTGTTTGGTTTATTTGTTAAACTTGCTGGAGGAGTTTTGTAATGGAATACCTTGAGTTTTTTAACTGATCTTCCCGATGCAGATCTCAAGCTGTTTGAGAATTGGACCCCAAGTTGTCTTTCACAATGATCTTGTTTTTGTAAATTAATGATCTAAGTGATTTATTATTCAGTTCTTCCACTGCTGCTTTATTTCTGTTGATCTTTGTTTTTCTGCTTAATTTCTATAAATTACTGTACAGTTTCCCATAAGGTATAATTAAGCAGAATTGCTAAAGTTTTAATTATTGTGTATTATAGATGTTGAAAGCAACATTAGCACTGAGCTTTTAAAAATGTGATAGTATATTTATAAGAGAGCATTTATAAACACATTTACATATAGTTAAGATGAAAAAGGTATTTGAATTGTAGTCATTAGCATTTCTTCAAACATATGGCATACCAGCAGAGGCCATGGGCCATGCCTTCATTAACTGAACACTGTTTCATCAGTATCTCAGCTTCCTGCTGTGCCACCCTGTGGCGTACCCTTCTGTCCCTGAGGTTTCAGTGACAAGGGACAATATGTCCCCAAGGTGAAAATCTGGGAAATAACTCAGATTAGCCCTTAGAGGAGTTCTTATGATTATTTAATCATACTTGGGAAATAAGTACACTGTACCACAAAAGAAAAACATAAAAAATCCTACCAGCCTACTATCTTCCATGTAGCAGTGTATGACAGGGTCTCATCAGTGCACCATCAACATAACTGCAGTGGAACATGACAGCTTTATGCTGCCCATTATAAGGCCAGCCTGTTTCAAATTTGTTCGTGTAATGGGCAAAGCCTACGTTGGTACTAATAGGTATCATGGGTCAATTATCATTCATTGGCCATAATGTTCAGGTGATGGATCAAGATTTAACTCCTCTTAACCACGGCACATGCAGCCATTTAATTTTATTTCCTAATAAAAAATGGAAAAGGAATAAAAATATTCATATAAATGTCATGGTCATATTTTATTTGTGCATTTCTCAGGTATATAAAGGTAGGTTAATATGACAGGCAAAGACATTTGTCTTAAGTCATTAAGTTCTCTCATACTCAACCAGTTATATGATTTTTTTAAAAAAACCCCAACATATATTGTGAAAAGCTCTTAGTAGAAATGTACAAACAATTTACATATTTTCTTTGACAAGATGACACTTTTGAAAATAAAGGTAGTTTTGGAGGGTTTGGGGGAGGTTTGGTCTTTTAGATTTTTTAAGACGCATCTTTTCAATATCTCCCAGCATCGCTTTTACTTCTCATTGTGACATAGAGTAGGAAAAAGCATTGAAGTGGGAAATAATCATCAAAAATATTTACTCCATTTGTTGTGGACATTGGTCTGCTTTCTTGCATTTTTGTATATTTTCTTCAAGAAGAGTTGGAGCTTTATAGATGTTAGCAAATGCCTCTGTCTTTGGAATCTGGTCAGTAAAGCCTGTTCTTGTATTAAGAGGGGACAGATATCAACTAGAGTCAACATATTTGAACTCTATTTATAAAATCAGCTATTGCAATAATCCTTTTTCTAATATTAAAACATGTATTATGCTGTAATCTGTCCTATTCTTTTACCTGTAGAAAGAGCTCCTCTTCAACATGCATTTAGGTAGAGGAATAAAAAATCTGTTACAGTTTAGCCTAGTGCAGATAGAGAAAGTGTGAATTTATAAAGCAAGCTTTAATTTACATCATTACAAGCATCTGATAAAATTTATATATTTTTGTATACTTCTCACAGTTTTTGTCAGGCCTAGACATAATTATGACAGAAGTTTTAGAAACATTTTGATAGGTAGTCAAAGTGTTTTAACTGGAATCAGTCCATTTTTACCTTCACTATTCTTATATGGGAGGAATCTGAAAATCTCTTGCTACAGTATCCACCATTAATCAATGGCGCAACAGAAAGCTCTCATTAACGTTAACCCTCCGACCCTGACATTAGTCTGCTCATCACAGCAATCATTAGCAAAATGAAAAACAATCAGCTAGGGTATCTACATTCTAATAATATTAATGCTTTCACTCTTTTACACACAAATGTCAAATGTGACAAAAATCACTGAACTTCAAATATATACATAACAAACCTTGATATATATAAAGAACCAGTTTCTGTTATTCTTGCTCAACAGCAAAATTAAAGATACAGTTCCAGGGGGGCCCATACCATTTGCAATCTGTAGCATTTCCAATGTATTTTCAACAATATTGTAAATATTTATGGAGTTTTATAAAGACTCTATGCTTCCTTCTGTTTGTGATGCATCAACAAGACACAGTAGGATATCATAGGCAGATATTTACTTCTGGGAATTCCCTTTTGGACTCTTTTTGGTTGAAAACCGCTTCATGACATACAGTACCACAAATCCCCAGAAATGTACCATGCTATTATTGCCAGCTGAGTTCTTCCAAGTAAAGATGACATCAGCCATCTGTCATGTTATACTAATCCTAGGAAAGAAAGCCAACTGAAGAGAAAATAAATACCTTTCTTATCTATTAGCCAAATATTTGTATTAAAAACAAAATTATGAAAATTGCATTCGCAAAGCTAAATATTGTAAGTGAATAGTCCTTTCTGAGTAGACTACATACCTAAAATGTGTTTGTCTTTTTACCTACCTAAAGTAAATTATATTATGAACATATGTTTGAAATGCTGGTCTTTTGCTACATAGTGGTGTACATAAGGAAATATGCCTCCAAGTAGTGATTTTCCTCCAGATCTGCTAGCTGAACTCTGCCAGGTACCACATAGCTGTGTGAATGTTCTGTACTGCTCTGCTGAGGTAAATGGAAGTTTCCCAGGATCTAGCAGAGAAGAAATTACACTCTCTATCACAAGCAATGCTGCCAATCAATAAGGAGACTGTCTAAATTAACAGTAACATCATAATAAAATATTGAAAAAGCTTAAACTGCATCAAGTACCTGCTTCCCCACAGAGCAGGGGACATGGCAGTGAGGAAGTCTTTTGGATAAGTTGTACAACTGTTCTATGTGTAGACTAATTCTATGGGTCTATGCCTTAGTTCTTTGTCGTAGGCAGCTACTCAATAGCGCATACTCAAAATTTAAACTATTGTGATGCTCATGAGATCTCATGACAATATAATTAAGGCTAGAACAATAAATCTCAATAAATAAATAACAGCCAGCTAGCCTATTTCCTGATAAGAGTATAGTATGGTACTGTCACAGAATCACATAATCATTTAGGTTGGAAAAGACCTCTAGGATCTTCTAGTCCAACCTTCATCAAACGTCTCCGTAACTCCTAGACTAAGTTCCAAAGTGCCACATCTACCCTTTTTTTTAACACCTCCAGGGATGGTGACTCCACCTCTTTCCTGGGCTGCCTGTTCCAATGCCTAACCACTCTTTCAGTAAATAATATTCTTCCTAATATCCAACCTAAACCTCCCCTGGTACAACTTGAGGCCATTACCTCTTATCCTGTCATTAGTCACCTAGGAGAAGAAACTGGAACTAGCCTCACTACAACCTCCTTTTAGGTAGTTGTAGAGAACAATGAAGTCTCCCCTCAGTTTCCTCTTCTCAAAACTAAACAATCCAAGTTCCCTCAGCTGCTCCTCATATGACACGTTCTCCAGACCCCTTTCCAGCTTCGTTGCACTTCTCTGCACCTGTTCCAGCACCTGAATGTCCTTCTTATACTGTGGTGCCCAAACTGGACACAGTACTCAAGGTGCGGCCTCATGAGTGCTGAATACAGAGGCACAATCACCTCCCTACTCCTGCTGGTCACAACATTTCCAATACAGGCCAGGATGCCGTTGGCCTTCTTGGCCACCTGGGCACACTGCTGACTCATGTTTAGCAGGCTAACCACTAGCACCACCAGGTCCTTTTCCACCAGCCAGCTTTCCAGCCACACTTCCTGTAGTGTTGTTGTGACCCAAGTGCAGGACCCGGCACTTGGCCTTCTTAAACCTCATACAGTTGGCTCAGCCCATCAATCCAGCCTGTCCAGATCCCTTTGCAGAGCCTTCCTACCCAGACCTACACTCCCGCTTAATTTTGTGTAATCTGCAAATTTACTGAGGGAACACTCAATCTCCTCATCCAGGGCATCAGTAAAGATGTTAAACAAGATCAGCCTTAAAACTGAGCTTTGGGGGACCCCGCTTGTGACCAGCCGCCAACTGGATTTAACTCCATTCACCACAACCCTCTGGGCTTGGCCATCCAGCCAGTTTTTAACCCAGTGAAGAGTTCACCTGTCTACGCCATGAGCCACCAGGTTGTTCAACAGGATGCTGTGGGAGACAGTGTCACACGCCTTACTGAAGTCCAGGTAGACAACACCAACTGCCTTGCTCTCATCCACTAGGTGGGTCATAGAATGAGATCAGGTTGGTCAAACAGGACCTGCTCTTCATGAACTCATGCTGGCTAGGCCTGATCCCCTGGTTGTCCTGCATTTGCCGTATAAGCACCTCCAAGGTGAATCTGTCCATAATCTTCCCTGATACTGAGGTCAGGCTGACAGGCCTATAGTTCCCCGGATCCTCCTTCTTACCCTTCTTGTAGATGGGCATCACATCGGCAAGTTTCCAGTCATCTGAGATGTCCCCTGTACTGTCTTAGAAACTGATCCTAAAACACATCTATGATTTGTTTAGTGGTACAGGCATTAATCATTAATGCTTTTAGCACTGTGTGGTGGGTTAACCTTGGCTGAGCACCAGATGCCCACCAAGCCACTCTTTCACCCCCCCTTTTTCTTCCCCTCTCCCTCCTCACCAGAGCAAAAAGAGAGGGAAGGAAAATAAGATGAGAAACAAAAAGCAGTTTAATAATAATAGAAGCCAAGCCAAGCAAATCTGCACGCAGAAGCAAAGGAAAACAAAGTTATTCTCTACTTCCCATCAGTAGGCGATGTTTGGCCACTCCCTGGGAAGCAGG
>JAVSBS010029320.1:103029-124164 GCA_033124195.1 Coracias cyanogaster | reverse complement strand
CCTGGGCAGCCTGCTCTAGGTGGCCCTGCTTGAGCCGTGGGTAGGACCAGATTACTTCCAGAGGTCCTTTCCAACCTCAACCCTTCCATGATTCTGTGAATTTCCCCCTGAGACAAAGTGGCTTGTTGCTGGAGCTGTCAGGAGGCCACCACGGTGACACCACATGGTATCACAATGGCTGCTAAGAGCTGTGTCTTGGGAGCAAGGGAGGGAAAGATGACAGAGATCCCCATGAGGTGGCTCTGCCATGCAGTGGGTACTCTTGAAACCCTGCTAATCAATAGCTTGATGGGAAATCAGGTGGCTTTGCCAAAAAGGCCTCAGAAGGGACTATGCTGGACCCTGCTCAATTCTCTGGTCTCCCAATGCCAGAGAAAACACCAAATCTGCAGATGTGCTCAGGTGGGAGGTGGGTTTCCAGCACCCTGGTGCAGGGGTTCGGATTCAAACTGGCCTTGCTACATTGCAGCAACGCTCCAGGCTCAACTTGCTGAAATTCAATAAAGAAAAACCAAAACAGCCACGCTGGGGAAGGTGAGCCCAGGAGTGCAAACTCCATTCCATGGGGCTCACCAGTGAGGCAGGAGCACCGGAGAAATGGACCTGAGGGTGAAGAGCGGCCGCAGGGATGCCAGCGGTGTGCTTCTTGTACAAGAGGGCAGATTTTACTTGAGACAGCAGTGGGTAGGACACAGAGGGTGAGGAGGAGGCTGTGCTGGGGGGCCCAGAGCAATTACGGGCTCTGTCTTCAAGTGCTGTGTTTTGAGCTGAATTTGTGCAAAAGGAGTATGGAGACGGTAACAAAAGGGAAGAAATCTGGGAATTGTGGAGAAGGAGAGGTTTTGAAGGCAGTGCCCTGACTGCTCCCACGGTGTCTTTCTCTTGGCCACACAAAATGAAGGCAACATTGAAAACACTGCAGCGTTGCCCTTCTCTTTGTGTTGCACGTCACGTTTCCAGCTCTGTTCGTGCTCTCCTTTGGGGTTTTGTCAGGCTTCAGAAAGGATACGATGCTGAAGCAGACTGACGTGACAGCAGGTAGTCACACACACATGTATATGTACTATATATTTCGTGGTTCTGTGGCTCTTTAAGTTTGCAAAGCACAGTGCTAACGTTAACCAACCAGTCTAAGGGGCTTGTGCCCCTTGCCTTTATGATAAAGCATGATGGTCATGTGTCGCTGGACATTTTTATATAGGCACTTCACAGAATCAGCTTTTTTTTCATCAGGAGACACTTTTTCATTTGGAGTCCTTGCAGCCAAGCACTGAGCAGAGTGCAGGAGAGGAGAGATGAACATCTCAACAGATATCTATAGATCTGTGTTCCCAGTCCTTTCCTCTTCAGTATGAAAGCAGTTCTACGAAAGGATTATTTTGACTGGCTGCTCAAGATTTCCAGAGGAGGAGATGAATGTGCAGGGAGCCTCGCAGTGCAACTGGAAAAGCTCGCTAGCTTTGCACATTTTCATGAGCTGCATGGCACACTGTGTCAAGGTTATCTTCCTCAGACAGGAGGATGTGGATGTTAAACAGCAATGCAGCAAGAGGAAGGGCTGGGGTCTGACAGCAGCTGCTGAAGCGCAGAATTACCTGTGCCTGGAGAGCACCTATGATGACTAGGGGTGACAGCAGATGCAGGGGGTTACACCAGATACAGGCACTGTTCCCCAAGGTCTCCACCCCTCCCCTCTCTTTTATCCTGTTGCCTACTTGAGAAAATCCCCTATTTCAAATGGCCAGGTGGGATATGATGGAGGTGTCTTACATGGATCCTTCTCCCAGGTGGACAGGGTGTTCTGGTGGTGCCAACTTTGCCAGACCCAGACCGTGGTCTTATGTGTATCCCACAGAAGAACAGGAGCAAGAGCTGCCCAGATGTTTAGGTCTCAGAGAGTGGCAAAAATTTCATGTGTAGATATGGCAGAAGCTGTTTGCAGAGTCATTTTGGCCCCACCTTAGCCCTCCCTTGTCAAGGTAATTCCCCAAATTGCTAAAAAAATTACCAGAACCTCCCTCCATCCTGAAGCTATTCCAGCACCAAGGGGTACGAAAAGGAAATGTTCCCCCATGCAAGGGGTTTCTGCTCTGTCTGACTGTATCCACAGCAGTGTTACTCTGCTGTGGTAAAGGGACAGGACTTCTGCTTCCATGTCTCTCCTACTCCTTTGGTTTCCTCTACTTTTCTTTAAGCAGAGCTGTCAGACTGATGTTGCATTTTAAAAACAAACACAAACAAACCAAACCTGTAGTTTTTAAGGCAGCCACACCAAACAGATTCTCACTGGCAATGCTTTTTTCTCCCTGCACATTCAGAAATCAGCTTAGCAAGCCTTGGAGCTGATGTCACAGGTTGTTTTTTTACAGGGAGGAATGTGAAGCCCTGTTTTCCTCCACACATATGTGAGGGATGACTTTGGAGTGAGGCTTAGCAAGAGGAGGTGACGGGCTGGGTTTGCAGCAAAGCATCAGTGATGCCAGCAGGTCCTGTGGTGCCCGGTGGTGCCAGGGAACAGGGAGGAATTGGAAAGGGCAGAGCTGTACGAGGATGTGGTGAGAAGCACTGAGTGGCAGGAAAGCAAAGAGGTGGAGAATGAAGAGCAGGATGAGGAGAAAGTGAAGGCATTGGCAGCTCTGCCCTCGTAACCTGGCTGCATTTCTGTACTGCCCATTAAAACATGCTGGATGGATCAGGAGCTTCTGCCTGTGACCTGGAGTCTCCCCACTGGTGAGGCTGATGGAGATGTGACCAAAGAGGGCATACATCTGAGAGCAGCAGTGTTACTGAGACTTTCCAACATTATTTGTCCTCCTAGCTACTTGCAGGATGGTCAGGCACTTGCAGACAATGACATGGTAGCCTGGCTGGTCTCCTCCAGCTGTTCTGCTGTTCTACACAGCTAGCCAAATGCTCAAATGCACTTTAGTTATCAAGGTTGCTATTTTGCTCCTGTGCAGGAAGGGCAATAGATATCTTTCCACACTGAGTATCCTCTTAGATCACAGACATATAATCTCTTGTTTCTCTGGGTTACATCTGTATACGGTGAGTGAATGAGCCTGCGGCTGTGTTGCTCTGACAGGCACTAGAGTGAAGGGTGCTGCCACTCTCCTGTGAAGCCATAGGAAGTGTTTCACTATTCAAGATAAGAAAGACCTTCATTTCCTCCTTCTGTGTTTGTAGGGCTGAGCTGCCGCCGAGGCTGCACCATCCACCCTGAAAGCCCACTCGCAGAATGGACCAGGAAACCCTGGGAAGCATTGTCCTGCTCGCCATTGTCACCTTGATAAGTGTTGTCCAGAACGGTAAGACAAAAATAAACGTCTATTTGAGGGCTAAAAGGGAGCTTAGAAAAGTTAAAGGTGATATATGCTGATCTGATCTTTGAATAGATAATCTCTGGCTATAAGTGTGTGTGTGATTGGGCATGATTTTGGCTTTAGAAATGATGTTCTAATATAATTTTGCATGCCATTGTTGCAATGTCTTGGCAGTCACATGGTCCTACTCTGTGATATTCTAGAGTGAGTTTGTTGTACATATGTCAGCTAATGAAAGGACTAATATGCTGGGGTACCCTGTGAAAATATGCATTTCAATTTGGCGACTGAGACCTCCTTTCCTGGCTACAGTCCCTAATGTGGGCAGCCAGGGCTGCTCTCCAGCCAGAGCCCTGCCACCATTCCCAAAGCCACAATGGGTCAGACCTTTGCATGGAGCTGGGTGAAGGGGCAAAACTGCACCGACTCATCAGAGCAGTCTGTTTGGGCTATTTATGGGCAAGCATCTCTCCTGGTTTTCTGTATCTCCAAGTGCTACAGTCCAACTAATCTCAATGAACTGCAGTCCCAAGAACACTGCGCATTTCCTGCAATGGAGAAGTTTCCTTTTTTGGCTCTTATTCAAACCTCCATAGTCCCTATGATTCTTCAGGATTTTTTAAATGAAACAACAAGTTTCTCTCTTGTCCAAATCCCATTTTAGTGGGATCTTACAAATACTTAATAATTTTAGCAGGAAATTCTGCCCAGAATACAGACAAGGGAGTTTTGCCCTACCTGCACAGGGATTGCCCAGGTTCAAGGAGAGTCAGCAGTAAAACTGGGGGCTCATGCAAATGCCAGAAATATCCTGTGAAAGCTTCTTGGTATGAATGGAAGATTCCCACTGAGCGCAAACCCCACATTCAGTCCTAGGAAATGGGCTGTTCTTGGTTGGCTGCAGAGAGGGGAAGTGGTGGGAGCCCCAGCATAAGGCTGGCTGCCAGAGAGAAAAAAAAAAAAGAGATGCAGACTGGTTGAGTTTCAACATAGGCCCTAGAGGCCACAGTATTTAACCCAATGCTGTTTTCCTGTAAATGCACGGCATATGACATCACCAGAATACAGCATGTTGAGATCAGAGCACATACCTCAATTAAAAAATGTCTTATATAGACATTTCTTGCTATTTAACCAAATTACTTTATATACAGGGTTTTTTCCTCTCACTCTGAAGCTCAAGACATTTGCCTTCCAGCCTGACATGCACTTTCATCTCATGGAAATCTGTGAGATTATTGACCCAACTGCTGCAAACAGGCAGTGCAATGCCTGGCAGAGGACTTTGCAAGCCAAGCACAAGTGGCACACAGCCCTAAACCATTTCAGACCTTGCAGCATCTGATTTCCTCGTCCCAGGCTTTCTGCCTAGAAAGGCTGGACTGATATGCAGTCCTGCAATGAATGCAGTAACTAAGGCAGTAGAAATGTTTGTCAAGGGGTATCAGTTATGCTGAACTCTTGCTATGGCTCTGTTTCAGCAAAACCCTTGGGCACCTGCTTTACTGTCTTTAAGTATGTGAGACTTTAGGTATCATGTAAATTCAGGTTTATAGGCTTTTCTGCATCTGGTGCAGGGTTAGAAAACAATTTGAGTCAATGCTGTTATTCCCAAAGCTGGAGGTGGGCTGTGGTGCTGCCCCAGTCTGATGTCCATTTGCTGTCACCTTGTTCATGTTGGGAATCTCCGTATCCTACACAATGACTCATGTGGCCGGATGCCACTGAGTCACACATGTAGCTTTAGGTTTTGTTCCTGTGTCAAAGAGATGTTGCAATTCAGCAGCTTTCAGGGCAAATCTTTGGTCATCAGTGGGCAGATTGGGATGGAGGAAGCAAAGCAAAGACAGGGCAACCTGCACATTTGCCAGCACTCACCAGCTTGGAGCATCAGTGCATGGTTTCTGTTGGCATGAACTTGTGAAACAGCGAGGCTTGGAATGAACTGTTGCACGTTAACTTGCAAGAGTGGGATTGCAGTGGTTCAGGCTCAGGGCAGCCTGTGCAGCCCTGGAACCTCAGAGCATCATCTTCTGGTACAGCTGAGCTGAATTAAATCCCTCAGCTCTAGCCCTGCTCCACTCACTCATCTCATGCTGGCTTGTGAAACCATGCACTTGCCTTGAGGTTGAGAGTAAAGAGCAGGAAACATAACCATGGTATTGCAAGCTGCTTCACACTGTAGTCTTCTATTTCCCCAATGACAGGTTAACTGGAGCCCAATGCTGCTGAGATAGAGGTGTAGACTTGCAGCAAGGGCCAACCCTGGATGTGATCTGTCAGCTCTTCTCTGGTCCTTTGCAGAGCTTCAGTCCAACCAAGCCTCAAGCAGCCAGGGCCCACCTCTTGGACTTCCTTCTGGGAAGATTTTGGGAGCCTGAAGGGCATGTCAGGTTGACAGGACTAAGGAACCACAGAACTGGGGAACAACTTTCAGGGCAAGAAGCTCACTTGAAGCAGGAGGCTCTACTTCTCCATATAACAGTGAGATTCTGGTTTCCCCTCTAATTCCCTGCCCTCACCTCAAAGGTCCATGTAGTCCTGAAGAAATACAGGCACTGTGGTGGGTTGGAGATAATTGACCCAGGAATTTTCACTAGCTAAGAGGTGGACACCTCATGTGAGGTGGTTGTATAAGCTCTTTTGTGAGGCAACGGGGAATGATAGTACTTCACTGAGGTGGTTTCTCTCATGCCAGTAGCTCTCTGAGGGAGGGATTGACCTCTTGAGGTGCCTTTCTTCTGTTTCCCTCTGTCACCCACTGTTTACAGAGGACAAACATCTCCCCAACACTCCTCAGTGTCTCTGAAGTGAGGTTAAGACAAAACCTGTCTATCATCCATAGTGCAGGTGTATGTGATAACCCTACTTCTGTCCTTTGCCCTACTGCCCAGTCCTTTGACCAAGGATCCATACAACACATCAGAGCTGGCAAGAGCTTCCAGGACAGGTGCTTGAACATTGACAGCCAGATCCTTCCCAGAAGACCCATCACCCCCAGGCCTGCCCAGCCTTGATTCCAGAGGCCGTGCACCAGGAGTGTTACGACCAGCACTTCCAATCTCTTGTCCTGCATGGCCACTGTCAGGCTGGACATGTCAGTGTTCAGCCTGATGGCTCTTGGCATTGCAGAGCCTCTCTGCAGCAGTATGGTGGTGTTTGGGAAGTGACAGCACCAGTGATAGCAAAGAGGGAGATGCATATAGCTTACTAGTGGCTTTCTCTGAAGCTATGGCAACTTCTAGTGATTTCACTTACATGCTGAAAGGAAGGGAGAAGGTATGCTACATATCCCAGTGAGCCTATGCCATCCCAGACCTGCAGGAAGTGGTTTTCCATCACTGCAGCTTTGCACTGGACAAAAAATGCCATTCAACCTAGTCCTCTTCAACTAAGTTCTCTTTGTTCCTGCATCAAAGAGATGTTACAATTCAGCAGCTTTCAGGGCAAATCAGTGGTAATCACTGGGCAGATTGGGATGGAGGAAGCAAAGCGAGGTCAATGGCACCACGTAGGTGCCTACGGGGTCTAAGAGGACTTAGCTGAAGAGAACTAGGTTGAATAGCATTTTTTTGTCCAGTAATAAACCCATGCCAAAGGCTGAGGTGGTGGGCGGATGGAGATGCTAGAGCTCTTGGTGGCTTTGCCACTGGATGGTGTCTGCTCTGGGTCCTCCAGGATCCAGCCAGCGCACCGTGCTGGTAGCTGTGGGAGGGTCCAAAGCCTGGCTCAGAGTGGGGATGCTGGCTTAAAGCACTGTGGGTTTTTCTGGAGAAAGGCTGTACATAGCCAGGGAATCACTTGATAATGGAAGACAGAAAACTCAGTAGCTTTCAGTGAAGGCAATGGAAGTACAAAATCTACTCACAGCATCAGTGAGGAAAAAAAAGACGTAACACTTCAGATTCCAGGGATGAAATCCTGCAGCTTATCAAGTTATACTTCTGTTTTTATAATAATATCTCTCCTGATGTGTTATCTTTTATATATATCTTTGGCTAATATTCTAAACCATAGAGTGATTTGGGTATACTGTGATGGGATGCATCATAATATAAAGCTTGCAGTTTGTAGCCTGTCAGGGCTCTGTCTGCTGTATTTAGACACATGATTGATGATCCCTGGTTTAGTGTCATCAGATAAAACATGTTAAGCACACGATACATTATCTTGAGGTGCTGCATTTTTGCAGCAGCTAACACCCTGACACAATGCTATTGCTTAAAAGGAGGATACACACAATATGCACACACAGAGATCAGCCATCGGGACCAGGTTTTCAATGGGCTTTTCTGGAAAATGAACCAACCCTGCAGGATGTCCCTGGTTTGCCAAATGGGTATTGCTAAAAGAGAACGGACTCCCTTGTCTCCCTACTCTATTAGAGAGTGAGATTTGGGGTTGGCAGCTCTGACTGGAAAGCTTTTTTCCCACTGGGGGCTCAACGGACCAAACCTGCGCTGTAGTTCTGCAGCAGACAGAGGTGTGGGCTGCCAGAAGTGCAGCGCAGGGATGAAGCAGGGCTCAGAGAAGAGACCCTGCTGCCAGTCACACACAAACAAGCGGGGATGTCTGTGGTCACATTGTCTGTAACCTTGCACAGGGGTTTTGGTTATACCTTGGTGGCAGGGCAAGCACACTGGCCACATCCTGCAGCTCTGCGCACCCATGTCCCCTACTGCAGTCCGTTGTGGATGCTTGTGAGAACAGAGCTGAGCCCACAAAGCCCAGCTCCTGCAGTATCTCCAAATTGCATCTCAGATGGAACAATTTGTGCTTTTTTAACAGCTTTTTTTGCTAGCAAACTGGAGCATGAAAGCAAACACTGCAACGGCAAGGGGTTCCAGCGGCCGGGATCGTCCGCCTTTGACCGTGTCTACACTGCCAAGTGAGTAAGGAAGCCCTGAGGAGCCAATGAGGGCAGAGCAGAGTTTGTCTCTCTCTTCATTAGGGTTTAGTCCAAACTCTTTTATGATCCAGACTTTGCTCTGCCATACCCACAGTTCTCCAGTATGTTTGCTGGTGAACCCAGCTCCTTTCTGGACAGCAGGTGCTGTATTTATATTGGACTTGCAGCCCTTGTATATATTATGTCTCTTCATTTGGGAGCCCGTTCACCCAGCAGTAGCTAATTCTGGAAGTGTGCTGCAAGTACAGCTGGTGTTCCAAGGACACTGTGGCTCAAAAGGAAAGAGCCGGCGGAAAGATGCTGACTTGCTGAGGAGCAGGTTGGTGGCAGAGCTCATACAAACCCCTGCACCCCCATCCCCAGGCAGCTCCCTTCGCACATGGCTCTTTGCTTCTCTGCCACATGGATACCTCTTGTCTTTGACATCCCTTCAGAGAGCAGAGGGGAAAATTAATTCCAAACCAGAAGAGAAAAGAACATAAGATATTTTTTATTACCCGTGAAGTACTGCTTGAAACTGGATCGGCCATCCAAGTGCTGCCCTTCACAGGTGTGCAGCCTCTGCCAAGGGCAGAGTGCTTCCCCTTTGGAAAGCATTCCCAGCCGAACGAGGTAGCTGGAAATCATTCTTGTTTCCCTGCAAAGAGACACATTGTCACGGTCTGGGCGCAAGCATCCGTGCCGCCTCCCAAAAGGGAAGAGGATCGAGGGCGAGGCGAGATACTACCCCAACAAGCTCATAGGCAACTGTCAGACACTCCTATTTGCTCTGGGATTTTCCTTTTGTTGGTTTCATGCAGCTTTAAATGCCACTAACTTGATTAATATGACAATTATGAGGATTTTCCAAGCCAATAAAGCACACAGTGTCTATTATACATGTGCCTTGATAAAACAGGTTAGGGGAGGAAAGTGGCTTTTACAGGTGCCAGGCATGTGCACGGGGTGGTTTGTTTCCCTTGTAGAGGCAGGACAAAGGCATCCTTTATCCAAGTGAGGGCACAGGGAAGAAGACCTGGGGGCAAGGCAGACACCGTGTTTGGGCATGGACAGCCCAGCCAGCCCCCAGCAGCTGCTTGCTGCAGACAGGTTGGGGATCTTCCACTGCTCTGGGGTAAAAGCCAACCCACAATGGCATAAGTGCAGCCCAAATTCACACCCCACCATCCTTTGCTGGTGAAATGTTAATTTTGTTTGTTTTTCCCCACATTCTGATTTCTCTTGTATAAATTCCTTTCTAGCCAGAACTGTGGACACGCATACCCTACATTTCTCGCTGTGCTTTGGTGTGCTGGCCTTCTCTGCAGCCAAGGTAACATTCATTTATTTTTTTTTCCTTCAACTCTGCACCTCTCTAACAGTGAGCACTTCAGAAGTTACAATTCCAGGGACCAAATCCTCCTGCAGCAGGGGAACCTGTCTCACCTGGCTGTCCTGCAGCTATGCATGCTGTTTAATTAGCAACACACTCTTGGCATAGTTGATGCCAACAGATGTGTTCCCTGACATGATTCAGGACAGTCCAGGCTGGGGACATTTCCCATACAGGCATTATGGACGAGGTCCCTTAGTTCTGGGTGGAGGGTTTAGTAGTTGGATGCTGGATGCCACATTATTCACCCTTGGGACTGGAAATCATTAAATTGCCACAGCTGCCAGCTCTTCCCAGCACTGAGGGCAGCCCAGGAGTATTTAGCTGCATTTCTAAATATTATTTGCGTCAGTGTAATTTGTGTTGTCCTAAAGTTGAGTACGTTCCTGGGGTTTGTGACAATTCTTTCTGCAAGAGAGGAGTTTCTTGACCAAACATGGGGCTTTTGTCTGTGGGTGTGGGGAAAGCTAGAATTAGGGGAAAAGAGGAAAATCCCCTTTTTATGTGCTCAGAAATGAGTATTGGACCATACTATAGTCCTCCACCTGCTCCTCAAGAAGTGCATCTATCAGGTTTTACTTCTGGTGGAGACAGTGCCTGAGCTGGCACCCTCCTTCCTGAGCCCAGCATGACCTGCACTGGATTTCTGATGGGGACGAGTGTGTGCTTTGCCGTGGGCACAGCTGTGGGCAGGATTACTCCCACAAAGACTTCAGAAAAGCTGGAGCAATTGCAAGGCATGTGCTCTGTTTCCCATGCAAAGGTCTCTGTCCTGATTCTAGTGCTTGTCCCATAACCCAAGGCTGCAGGTTCCTGTTTCCCAGTCCAGTCCAGGCAGCAGATGGGGACGGTACATACAGTGAGGTACGTGTTGGTGTTTATAACACCCTGTTTTACTCCTTACCCAGCTCCTGCTGCCTTTGCCGGCCTGATGTACTTGTTTGTGAGGCAGAAGTACTTTGTGGGCTACCTTGGGGAAAGGACTCAGAGGTAAGGACTTGCAGAGCCTCTTTACAAAATCCGGGATGTGGCAACGGCGCAGCAGGACGCTGCCACTTCCATAGCCACCGCTGCTGGCTCACGGTACTGCCTGTAATGGCTGCTTGCATGGGGTAGCACAGGAAAGGCCCTTCTTCTGGGTGCACAGGAGCAGCTGTGGGAGATGCAGGAGGTGCAGCGGCACCAGGGTCAGGGAAGCTGCAGGAACAGAGCAGCTGCTTCAGCAGCTCCTGCTCACAGCTTCTGCAAACCCGTGTTTGCATGTTTGTGACACTATTAGCACAAGATTGTCCTTTTGTTTTAATGAAGTTCATTACACACGTGGAACAAAGTTGTCTCACAGCCTGTAATGGCTGAGAAGACGTACAAGTCCCACTTTTGTAACCAGCAGCCTATGCTCAGCGCAGGAAGCCAAATCCAGACCCAAACACATCCTGAAAATGGCATTTAGGAGCTCACAGCTGCCTTGCAGTGCAAGACAGAGAAGAAATTTGCCCCCTCCATCTCTAACCTCTGAGGTCTTTCAGCTAGTCTCAAGAGCTGAATCCAAAGTCTGAGGACTTCTCGTGTGAGGTGACATACATTAACTAATTGCTTTCCTCCCTTTCTGTCTCCTCAGCACTCCCGGTTACTTGTTTGGAAAGCGCATAATTTTGTTCCTGTTCCTCATGTCCCTGGCTGGAATACTCAACTACTATCTCATCTTCTTTTTCGGAAGTGACTTTGAAATGCACATAAAAACAATAACGAGCGCGATCTCTCCATTGCTGCTCATCCCCTAGCTCCCTGCAGCACTGACAGGGTCAGCGTGCTTAATATATCAGTACTGAGAAGCAGTCGTAATTCAACTGTTTAAGAAATGAACCCGTAACCCTTTTAGATTGCTGTAAATCTCATGTTCGATGGGCTTTGTAGTTTGATTTAGCATTGCTTTTTCCTTCAGGAAAAAGATTTATCATGAGCACTCGGCACGCCCAGGGAATGGTCACAATGTCCAGTTAATTCTTCAGAGTTTTTCTCTAAACTGCAGCTTGCAAGCTGATTGCATGACTGGAAGGGACATTGCATGCTTGCTTCATAACTGTGTGGTACTCTAGCTTTTGTCTCAAAACCCAGGAGCTTCTCAGCGTCATTCCTGAGCGATGGCTTCCACAGTTATCCTCACGCACAGGCATAGCCTTTTACCAGGATCCCGCAAGCTCCTGCCCACGCAAAGGCAGGGACTAGCCTCTTCACCTAGTCTTTCCCTCCCACTTGTTGATGACCAAGCTCCTGCTGCTGCAGAAGGGTGGCAAACCAGCCTGTCTGGTATTCCTTGATAAATATTCATGTGTGTAAGGCTCCCGACACTGATCTCATTTACGCTTCAACGTTTTTGTTCTCCCAGAGCTATGGAAAAGGGTCTTGCGTAAATGAGGAGCTGGTGTATTGACAATGGGGTTGGTTTTGTTTTGCTTGGCTTTGTTTAATAAAACGATCTAAAAGGATGAAATCTGTTTGCTCCCATCTTCTTTGCCTGGTGCATGAACCCAGTGCTCCACGGCTCAGCAGCTGGCTGGTGAGCAGGACAAGGGGAGCAGCACTGGGCTCTTTGTGCAAGCTGCTAATTCCCCTGGGCACAGCCTCGCAAGGACAGGAGTTTAACAACTCCCTCCATTAGCAAGTTCAATTTTCTGCTTCTGTCACTAACAATATGCCCCTACAAGTCCACACTGAGGAGTGGTTTGATCAGAGAAGCGGACCAAAGTAGGCAAACAGGCCAGCGCAATCTTTTTAAACATTGCTACCCTACGAGTGCTTAAGCCCTTAAGCCTGTCTGATTACCACATGCAAGATGGATAAAGCTGTATTTTATGGCTCCTTTGGGAGGGACAGAGACTCCTTGCTATGCGAGAAGAGGGTTTGCAAAGCTGTTCACAAAGGTAGGTGCAGAAAGACGTCTGCCTCTGTACCACACCAAGGCTGGTGAGTTTTGTTTCTGCCCAGTGGGGCAGAGATGCTAGTGCATGGCTGCTCTCCTCTGAACCTGACCATTCGTACTGCCAAAATTACATACATCTTTTTTTTTCTTATCTTCTACAGGAATTTTAGATGTGAAAAATTAGTAATAAACATACTTCTTGCATGCTGATTAGTTAATGAATGTTCTTACTGGTTAGAACAGGTAATTCAAACAACACAATCTGACTTCCTAACCTCACACTGTAGCAGCTGCCCATCATTGGTTGTGACCCACCACCCTTCTGTCCCATGGGGTCAGCCCACCAAGGGATGGCAGCATCTCAGGAGGAGAGGGGTAAGCCCTATGGCCTTGAGTTACAGAGCTCTTCCGCATTGCTGGTATCAGCAAAGGCTCATGCTGCCACCACTGATAGGCAGTTCAGAGGAGATGATGCTTCACCAGCACTACAGTCCCTGTTCTTCAACGAGTCTGGTTTCTGTGAGGTCTGGGTCTTGTTTATGGAGATCATCACTTGTGGACGGTGGCTCTCCCAAATCTATGTGTCCACCTTGCAGGCCTCCCTAGATGGGGGAGTCTCCCCTGGTGCCTTTTTGTCCTCTATAGAAAGAAGCAGCTCACTTGACCTCCTTCTGATGTCTTCTGCTAAAATAAGCAGAGGTGCTCCACCAGCCAGCTATAAGGGGCAGAGGATTCAGGTATCTATTTTGGATCAGATAATCTATCCCAGCACTTTCAGGTCTCTCTGTTGACTTGGTGGTTGGTTTCTACACAGCTATATTTAGGTAAGATCAGGTCATCTTCCGAGGGAACTAAGGCTAATCTTTTGTTGTAATAATTTATTTTGCAAGAATATCTCCTACTTACTTCCTCAAAGTCTTTCTGGTAACAGAAGAGATGAAAATGTAGGCAAAATCTATTTTCCTTCTATCTATAAATGGAAATGGTGATAGTATCAAACAAACAGGTGGTACATCAATCAATCACTATGTAAATTCTCTGTGAACGTCACGCTGTGTTATCCATGTTACAGGCAAGCTTTGTGGTTGCATTTGCCTTCCCACTCTTTCTGTGAAAGGAAAGCAACGTCAGTGCTATTTGGGTTTTCCCCACTGTGTTAGACAGTTGTTTTCAGCAGTAAAACCACCCTGATCTGAGTGGTACAGTTCCCAGCACTTTGTGCACTAGCTACTCTGAAAGCCACAAGCATGGGCTCATTCCAGGGGTATTGGACTAGATGACCTTTAAATGTCCCTTCCAACCCAAACTGTTCTATGATTCTATAGATCCATATGCAAAAATACATACGCTACTATAAAAGGTGCATACCGGGGTCACATACACATCAACCTACTAGGACATACTGAGCTGCACTGGATGTGGGGACACTGCTGGTGACAGAAGTGGCAGTCCCCTCTTCCAAGGTCTGGGGGCCAGCACCTGTGTTGGGTGCACTGCATAGCACAGCAGCCCCAGGCCTGGGGATGTATGTGAACAGTTATCTCTTTCCATCCTGCTGATTGCACTGATGCTGCTAATTGTCCTGTTTTGCTGTGTTGCCAGGCTGTGGGTTTGCTCCACCAGCAGTGCCCTTGCTCCTTGTGATGGTGTGCCACCACCATGCCACACAACTGTTCCCTCATCAAAATCCCAAGTACACAAATAAACATATTGGTGGTGTGTCTATACACACAGACGCAGTGTGTTTACTTACTATATCTGTGGCTATATACACGTGGTAGGTGCTGAGTCATGTGAAGCCTAGAGGCTCTTCAGGGAAGGCAGGGAAGCAGGTTCCTCAGGCACCAGCCCTTTTGCATCTTGCAGGCTGTGTACATCAGAGACTGCAGAGACTGTTGGAAGCCGGGAAAGCGCAGGATGCTTTTGATCTGCTGACAAAGGCCTGGAGTACATACAATATTCCTGCCACAGAAACTGCATCTGCTTCTGTACAGCACTACAACCCTCTAGTGGAAATTCAGTCCTATCGGCACACTGGTGCTTCTGTCCCCTGGATGAGCTGCTCCTTTGAGGTTTGAAGCCTAAGAGTGATGCATCGGTGTCCGCATTTCTAAACAGATGTGTTGTTGCTGTTGAATGCTATATTTTATTATTCTGACATGAATCCATGAAGCAGGTCCTTATCTCACCCATCACAAAGTGAGCCGTCCTGCTTAGTACAGGGCCTGAGCAAGCAGGTAACGTGCAAATGATTAAGAAATCTGTGTGCACAACCCAGAGGGGTTTCCTGCAGTATTTCCCAGACTCCCAGCTTCCCAGAACTGGCAAAATCGACCTGTGCAGTATCCGCTTGGTCTAAATTATATCTATGGCAATTCAAGTTTCCAAATGATTCTCTGAGGATCAAGAGAGCGGTTCCACGGCAAGAAGCAAAGACTGGCCCTGGGCAGCTTCTTCAGCTCTCCTTTCTCTGAGATAACTTTTTTTCTAGCAGAGCAGCTGTTTTAATGTTCACAGAAACCTTTCAAATGCCCTGTTGGAGTGGCATGCTGCAAAGCACTGGGCACTGGCCCAAGTGAGTGCTGTGCCTTTTGCGGACCACAGTGGGAGCAGGAGTAGGCCATGTGAGGAATTCTTGGATATACTCCATCCTTGATAAGTGAAAGGGCAGTACAGGATGAGAATAGTGGTAAAACCATTCCCTGGATGAATTTTAAATCTGGAGTGAGCAGAGTGAGCACTCCCATGGAAAACCCCCTTGGTGAGCTGCAGAGCCCAGCAGTGCCTGCCCACCATCCTTGCAGAGGATGTGCTGACACGTGGGAGAGGGAGAGACCTTGGAGGCTGTGATGTCCCTTGGAGGAACCCGGGGGACATGTACGAGTTTCACTGTACCTTTGGGTAATGCAGACTGCTGTCCCTGGATCTGTTGGGGATGCTGCAGGACACCTCAGCTGTGGCTCCTTTCAAGGTGGTTTGGTGCCTCGAGGGATTGGGATGAAGAAGCATTCTCTCCACCATCAACTGGTTGCAGCAGAGGAAGAGATGCTTTCAGCAGCACTGCTGTGAATGCCAGGAAAATGTGTCCTGTGGAGAGGAACAGCTCAAGCTGGTCGGCCTCTGCCCCTCCAGGTACCTGTGCCAGCAGAAGGAGGCTGAGGGCAGGAGGCATCAACACTGCTCCATCCATCCTGCCTGCCAGAGTATCTCATGCTCCCAGCCAGCATGCAGAGACATGAAAGCTGGCAAAACTGAGATTCCTGCCCCAAAGGACAAACAGCCTCCACAGCGAGCTGTTTTTCCCCTTTAGAGATATAAATAACTTTTCAATTTCAGCTGTGAGGATCTTCACACTGCAAGATGATTTCATCAGGCAGAAGAGCTCACAGGGCTTTGTGCTGCCTGCCTACTGAGCTGCTTGGATGCCATCCGCTGGGCACTTTCCGCTCATCCCCAGGGCACGGGGACCAGACACCAATGGGCCAGACATGATGTGAGGCATGGAGAGCTAACAGGGGTAGTTTTCACTTCAAAAAATAAATGTGACTGCATTGCCATGCAACTCATGGTTACAGTGGTACCATTTCTGCCACGTGGAAGCTAGCAGGGACTGCTTGCACGCCATAACCTTGCACAAGGCCAAGGGATGCTTTGGGAAGCTTAGAATTGGGGCTGCCGCCTGCTGCGCTGCTATTTGCCACCACTCTTACAAGCATATGGTTGATTGATTGTCCCTGTGTTTTCCCAAGAGAGTGCCACCACTGCCTTCATCCCCAAACAATATTTTCTGTGCTTTTGGCACAGCGCTTCAGAGGAGGACAGTCTGACCCAGCAAGACCCCCCTCAGTGCTCTGGGATTAAGCAGAGCAGCACGACGTCTCCTGGCCAGCTGCTTCATGCTTTTTGATTGTGCTGCAGCAAAGGAATTTCGTTTCAAAAGGCAGCGCCAGCCTTCCCACTGTCCTCAGCAGACAGAAGGGGATGATACACAGCCCTGCCAGCAGCTGTGGGGCCACAGTCCTGCTGGCTGTTGTGTCCCTGTGCTCTCCTATCTTCGTGGGGACCACATACCCTTGGTGGTGGACAGATGCTGGTGGACAGATTTACTTCCTCCTCTCAGACTAGCCATCTTTAGCCATAAACCAAAGCAGATAGTCATTTATCAGAGTATAAATTACAGTTCAGGCATGAAATATGTTTAACAATACTGTGGTTTCTTGGAGCATATCTCACTCCATGTGCTTTCAGCAGAGGTAGCGCTGAAGAGCAGAAAATGTTAGTTTTCATGGCATAATCCCACTGCTCAGCCCAGCTTTTACCTCATTCCCCAAATCTCGTGTGCCACTTCTCCCTGCTCCCATCAGGCTTCCCTAGCATCCCCTTCAGTGCCAGCCCCCCTCATTCGTCCCTCTCCATGTTTGTTGTCCCCTCCACATCCCTCCATCCAGTCAATAAGCCTGTTGGCAGAGCTGCCTGCTGAGCCAGTGCAGGGAGCTGATCTGGCTGAACTCCCATTCTTTTTTCCCTCTTTTATTGTCTTTTTTTAAAGCTGGTGATGTGAGGCATGGAGAGCCAACAGGGGGAGTTTTCACTTCAAAAAATAAATGTGATTGCATTGCCATGCAACTCATGGTTACAGTGGTACCATTTCTGCCACGTGGAAGCTAGCAGGGACTGCTCCCTGATCACCACTGATCACATTGATCACCACTGCTGCAGGCAGACACCCCAACAGAAACGCTTGTGGAGCTGGTGGGGTTTCCCCTCTGTGTGATGCAAATGCTGTTCTGATGTATTAGTCTTGAGGCACTCCTACGTGGGTGAGGTTTCCTTTCCCTAATTCACACCGAGTTATCGCAGAGTCATCCCGAGGCCAACCCCTTCCGCCTGTTTCTCTCACCACATGCTGTCTGTAGGATTGACACAGCACAGTGCAGCACAGAAAACGTGACTGTATCTGGAATTTGACAAACTTCCAGCCTCTGCTGCAGACCTCTGACAGCACAAACCCAGCCCATGACATACAGCAACACAGCTCACAAATGGAAAATAACAGCAGGAAACTCTGTGCAGGCATGTTACGGGGACCAAAACCTCTGCCAGTCATTGCCTGTCCCGCCCACTGTTGGTTTAATGGCTCCCGGGCTGCTGTATTTCAGAAAAGTACTTTCATTTCCCAAACAGGTACTCAAGTTTTCAATTTGGGGTTTTGTTTGATTGAAGTAGGAGGATGCAGCCCTTCTATCAGTGCTGACTGGTGGCAGCACAGTCTCAGCTCAAATTTAAAGAAGTTACTAATAAAACACCAGCTCCAGCTCCCTGGCAAAAATCAGCTGAACTTTTCCTGTTCTCACTCAAGCCACACCACCTTGGAAATAGCCTTTTATGAAAAGCAGAAAGGTAGATAAACAGTGATAAGCCCCTATACTTTCACAGCCCAGTGAGGTGCGCTGGGCCAGCAGGCTGTTTACTCCCATGAGGTGCCAGCAAGTTCCTGTCCCACTGGAGCCACTGCTTCCCTGTAGGACAGCACACACCTCCCTGAGCCCAGCATTTCTCAGATGCTGCGAGACTAGAGCTCAAAGCTTACCAAGGTTGCAGCTCAGTGGTACCTAGCTCCAGTATTTTGCTGTAAAACATGTTCACAAGAGGCTGCCCTGGCCTCTGAGATGTTGAGCATCCTGCCTCACCTCTCGCTCCACGGTGGGCTGCTCTGGTGGGCTGGATCTCCCCTTGCTTCTCATCCCTCTGCACCCCCAGCTCCCCTGTGACACATTCTGGTTTTTCCCCCGCTCTGTGTGGTCTGAAGAGCTGCCAACCAGCAGGGCGTTCAACATCCTAATTTGAAACAGCAGGACCCCACCAGAGCCGCATTCCCGGCACTCCTCAGGCGCAGGGCATGATGTGCTGGGTGTTTGCTCATTGTGGGACACTGAGATGCTCATGCACGCAGCCGTGGGCAGTCCAGACCTGCTGACAGCTGTGTGACATGCAGGGCTGCCCCACCTTAACCTTTCACACTGCTGAGGAGGTGTGAAGGGATCTGACTGCGTTTCCCATGTGCTGCCACCATGCAAATAATGAGTGGCAAGCGAAGGTCAAGACGTGAGGTCGCACATCACATGGCAAGGCTGTGGTTTCATACACCACCAAGCACATTTGAGAGCTTGCAGGCACTGTAAGGAGATGGCTCATAACTCCCTGCACTTTTCCTAACCCTCACTTTCCCAGTCTTGATTTTGGTGTCTCATTCCCACCTTTGCTCCAGCAGAACTTTCCATGAGCCACTCCAACACCTCAAATTTCCAAACCCACCTATTTCTGTGGGTTACAGCAGTCTGTAGAAAAAGTCAAGGAGGCCAGAGCAGCTGCAAGATTAATTGCAGGGTGAGAAATGAAGGGTGCAGCCTCTTCCTGTGGCTGTGAGTTGTGCTTGGCTCAGTGTAGCTAAGGTTGCACTTGAATGATGCCTGGGTAGTTACGGTGTTGGAGTTGAGATCAGTGGTGTCATCCTGTGCAGATTCAAATACTGCTTTTAAGTGCAGCCAGAAATCATAGGAAGCTTGGGGAGTATTGCTGTGTTTGCCCTGTGCTTATATCCATTCACAGGGATTTGCTCTCAGCTCCATCAGAGGCAGGATCATGTCATCAAGAATTTTTAGTTTGACTCCGTACAGCTGATCTCACATTTTGATGAATTTCTGCTTCCAGCTAATTTTGCAAAGCACACCATCCCTCTCCACCAAGGCAAAGGGAACAGAGTGGTGATGCATGCTGCAAATCAATTAAGAGACACTCTGCCAAATCTATTCCTTTGTCAAACGATTCAGCAAATGACTACAGGATGGCACAAATGGGTTTTATTAGGATAGCATGAAATATTCAGCACTGTAAATGAAAGAAAGATTAGGCCACAGGCCCTCAGGACCATAGATGGGCAGGGCTTGTTTTCTCCCTCCACCAGCAGATGACCACCAGTCACGAACAAACCTCAAGCCTGGGTGACACTAACCTGTTCTAGGACTTGCAGTGGAGAAGTAGCCTCTTCCTAACATTTCCCAGGGAAGGAGACCTCTCTGCTGGCCCAGGGCATGGAGTGGTCCTGCACTGCAGCCTCAAGGGCAGTAACTGAGGTGGGTGTGAAAGGTCTCATTGTGGTTTGGGTGAAGAGACATGTCCCAGGGCTGTGGTGATGCCAAGAAGCACCCTGCTGAGTGAGCATCGAATTGGCATCCCCAGTCCACCTGGGGAAGCTCACACAAGCAAAACATGCCCTGACCTCCTGAACTGCTATCACTTGAAAGCAACGTGTGGCAAAATCTCTGGGAAGCATCTTGCCATGTCCTGAGTCTCCCTGCTGGCTGTGGGCAGAGATAGCTATCTCCCAGTGACTGTCCTCTCATCACTCCATCCTCTACACCATGGAAAGGTGATCCCACACAGGCAAATACCTCCACTGCTGCTGCTCAGCATCCTCTTCCTGGACCTTGACCCCAAGAGACATGATGCTGCCCTTCTGAATCTTTATTATCAATGAGAAATTTAGCAATGCAGCCAGTGGCAGCAACTCTGCTCCAAGTCTGTTATGTTACATAGGGGCTCAAGTGAGTAGGAAGCCAAGCAGTGTCTGAACTGTGACTTGCAGGACTGGTGGCACATGCCAACCTACACTGCTGGACCCATTGCAGCTTGGACAAGACACTCAGCAGGTGATGCGTGCAGCAGGCTGGAGCCCTCATTTCTGGAAGAACTGGCATCCTGGAACTGATGTGCTACCTTCACCCAGGGTTTTTTCATATAAGTATGGCAGGAGCAGCCCTGGAAGGAGCCATGAAGAAGGCATGAAAAACAGAGTACATGCACTCTGTAGTGCCACCCAAAGCACCTGGAGCCTGCACCGTTGCACTCACTGCATCCTGTGCTTGGCCTCCTTCAGAGAAAATGTCACTGAATGCAGGCTCAGGGCACACCTAGACCAGATGTCTGCCTCCAGAAGAGCCAGGACAAATACAGTGCCAGCAGCTGTGAAAGTGTGGCTCAGGGCAACATTTGGATCATTATTGCTTTCCTCCCTCTCTTCTGAGCTGAGAAACTCAGAGGGTGATGCAGTAATCATTTCTTCAGCACTATTTCTCTTACAATGGAGGTATAGCAAGCCTAGGAAGGCTACACATCCCAGGATAGCTTCTGAAACCTAGTTCAAACCAGTATGCGATGGACCTTGGCAAATGTCAACTAGATAAGGTTTCATAAAAGTTTCATTCCCAACATGGCAGTGTTCTTTGCTGTTTGGGGTTTTCTAACCCAGATGGAAAATGCTAATTGACTTTTTCCTATGCTTGACTACTGTAATATGTTTTACACTAACAAGGGATCTAAAGTTCATTACTGCTCCAGTTTCTTGGTCTTTCACTATAAACCACAGTAGAAATTTCTAGGAGCTATGCTGAATTTATCCCTACCATAAGTGTACAATCATATAGCCCTGTGGAAGCCATACAAGGTGTGGTGGGTTAACCTTGGCTGAGCGCCAAATACGCACCAAGCCTCTCTATCACCCCCCCTTTCCTTCCCCTCCTTAGCAGAGCAAAAAAAACGAAAGGGGAGGAAA
>JAVSBS010029320.1:91914-102929 GCA_033124195.1 Coracias cyanogaster | reverse complement strand
TTATCAACACCCTTCTAGCTCCCAGCACAAAACACTGCAGCTGTGGGGAAAACCAGCTCAGCCAGACCCATTACACAAGGGTACACAGCTCATTCTTTATATTCACCATCTATGTGGCTAAAGCTAAAGTTATGACATATATCCGAAGTTCTTGCACTGTTACCTTGCTCATTATGCCAGGAGACCCTACTGATTGCATTATGAAGTTCATTACTTTACCATTGGCAAGTGTGTGGTGACACTGAGATTTTTGGTATGAGAGCCCTCCAGAATTAAGTGTGCTTTGGATGGAAGGTGCAGAAGGCACTGAAACAGAGCCAGTTTCTAGCAAAACACCCCTCTGCACAGTGGCTGGGAGGGAAGCAGAGCTGTGTCCCCTGCTCCTGAGGACCTATCCTGTGTCTCAAACACTGTGACCTTGGGGCCGGGATAGAATAAGCTGAGCCTAGCTAACTCACAATCTCCTCTTTTGCCTCAACACATACTATATCACTTAGGCCAATGCTCTTCCAACAAGTCTCAGGATTTACTGCAATTCATATTTGGTCAGACAGATCCCCAAGGAATCATTTGAATAGCAGAGGATATGAGTACAGAATATGAAGGGACCACCTGGGTCATTAAACGCAGTCCCTTGTTGTCCCTGGCAACCATATAATAGATATTTAATCCAGAAAGGCCCAACTACCTCCATTCCTCCTCCCCTGTGTGGCTGGAGCCTGTAACATGATATTAAAGCCATCACTGAAAGCACATTTCTTGCTGCAAAAAGGCATAGCTCCCAGAAAATGGAAAGTCTCTGGTGTCTTTGGTTGTAATATATCAGCAGGAATAACACAGGTCCTAGCAATAGCATTTCACACAGAGCCAGACTTGGCATTTCCCCAAACACTTTCTCAGCCGTTTTAGAGATTTATAACTGATAATTGCATAGCTGGATAAATAATTAGACTCTGAGGTTTTGTCTTAGCTCTTTTTCCTATAAATAAACCCCTTATTCACAAGCTATATTAAAACACCTGTCAGTAGTGTAATGTGCACTTCATATTGGTGAGTTGCTTATTTCCTGCCTGGGTACATTGATTTGTTTCCATTATCTGTACTCTTTTATTTATGAAATTATCAGGCCTGTCTTTCATCAGAAATACATCTATTCTATGTGTATAGATATATATCACTATATTTGAGATGATTCACGTACACAAACGCAGCTGCACAAAGGGTTACAGAGAAGGAGATCAGCATAAGGCGGAAGCCCATCATGAAATAATGGAGCCATCCTAAATTGCACCTGATTGCCCTGAGTGAATGCTGAGATATGGCAGAGCTCTAGCAGACCACTGAAGGAGCACTCTGAAGTCACTGCTCCCCAAAACAAACTTGAATCCTGCAGAGGAACTGTTGGTTAATGTCTAGAAACACCTTCAGAAGGACTTTCTAAGAAGAGGAAGGTTAAGAAGGCAGAGCTATTGCAGCGCTGAGCTCTCACGGGACCTGGTGTTAGCAGGTAAGTATTAAGCATCTAAGAAAGGAGGGATAAAGAAAACAGAAAGAGCAGCATTAGCAATATATTTGCCTCTCAGAAATGTGCACTGCTCTCATCTCATTCTTGGTGTGCCAAAAAGTTGCATAACTACTTAGAGTCAAGGACAAGAACTTACACATCAGGTTAGATTTATAAAAGGACAGGCACCCTCAGCACTGGGAATAGATGAGCACATTGCCTTTTGTCAGCTGGAGGCAGATTTATGGGAGGAAGGACGTGGGAGGCTAATGGGGCTGTTGCTCTCCCCCACCCCGTTACTGCTGCCTGGTGTGGTACGTGCTGTGCATTATGTCAGTGGGGCTCTGCTGCTCCTCATCACTACCACAGCTGTATCTGGGCCCGCTTTAATTTCCCCCACTGTCAGTCCCTCATGCAGCTTCAACCCCTCTCCCCCTCTTCACTCTTCTCCTGAGTTAGATGAAATCTCCCTTCTAATTTAGGGAATGCAGTTTGCAGTGCACAGGAATTAACATCTCCTTGAGGGTTGTGCTTGAGGGGAGCAAGCAGGGCAAAAGCTGTCCAGGAGCAGACTGACTCTTATGTAAACAGAACTGTAAACCCAGAAGATCCGAATGCCTCTGTGGTCTCTGCAATTTGTGCCCTTTCCATTTTATGCTATCTGGGTGATGTGAGCTACAGCTGATGGAGCTGCAGCAAGTGGGACAGGGAAGACCCATGACCAGTACTGAATCTCACAGCAAAAACTGGGTATAGCTAGCATGGACCAGAATCCACTCAATCTCACTAGAGAAAAGTGGACTCACTTCTGTGTGAATCAGCTTGATTTCATGGTTACACTGGGACACAAGAGCAAGTACAGACTACTGGCTTCAGGCCCATCATCTCATGCCTCAGCTCTGACCCCAGGCAAGGGTGAAAGATTTTGTGCAAGAGATGTTTCTTAGTGACACTAATTTCTTTCATCCACCTGAAGACCTTTGGCACAACATCAAGTACCAGTAGTGTAGATAAACACTGTTTTTTCTATGTTTATTCTAAGGATAGTCATATTTTGCATCACACAGCTATAAAACCCAAACTCTAATGGCTTGAATCAAACAAAAATAATCTGTAAGAACTCATTACTATTTTCTCATAAGCACATTTTTCTTTTCTCCATTGGGTCCAACCCGTGCAGCAAGAACCATAGGAACATTTCTGCAAACACATAGGATGCAAACCTGCTGGAATTCCATCCAAAGCAGAGGGGCCTTGGAGCCAGTGTTGTGGCCTTGGCCACACACCTCCAATTCCTAGCACCCCAACCACACATTGTGCTTTATCTCCAGACCCTGGGAGACCTTCCTTGGCCTAGGCTTACATGGGCACATTTGCTAGGGTCCAGGCCAGCTGCTTCCTGTGTGTGTTTCACTCATGACCCATGTAGGGTTTGGTCTGAGCAGAGCCCTGAGGACCCTGCAGAAAGTAATGTTTTGATTTTGCTGGCTGGCAGAAGGTTCACTTGCCCCTGGCTATCGCTGAGGGGCATTGGAAAGCAGCCATTCCCCACAGCCACTGCAGGGCTGTCAAGTGGTGATGGTAGGTGGTCAGCTGCTGGAATGGGGCCAGGAGTTTCAGGAAAAACAGTAGCTGTGCTATATACCAGGAAAATCTTTGGTAACCACCAAGTGCTCTCCTGGCCCTAGGAGGGTTGTTTTTTCTTTTTTCTTTTTAATAATTTCTTTGGCCTGTTGAGTTTTATTTTTGCTGTTACCTTGTGAAATGCCCCAGAGGTTCTGTACTCTGAAGTGCTGGGGCCTAAGCTGTAGGCCCTGAGTTGGAGTTGACCTATGGATGTCACAACCTAGCAGAACGTTTTGTTCCCCAAGTGGTTCCAGGCCCCAGAGGCAGAACCTGGCCCACCTGTTCGAGGCCCCATTTTCCTCCAGGTGGTTGTGGTTGGGGTGGTGGGTGAGGCCAGAACTATATCAACCAGGAACCGATGAGTTTGGTAAGAGTTCCTGTTGGGGTCAGTGGGAGGAGCTTTTGGTCTTGGCTTTTGTGGTGGCTGATTTGAGATGGAGAAGAGCAGAAGATGAAGGTATGCTGAGGGGGTGTTGCTGAGTTTGGTGTTGGCGTGTGGAAGGAGTGTGCTAGCAGCACAGTATTAGTGTAGTCAGAAGGAGAGAGCTATCAAAGCATGCCCTTAGCAGATGAACCAGTCCTTGCTGTCATGAACTGCGTGGCCATCCCTGCCATACATGGTTGCTCTGCTGCTGCACAGCCCATAGTGAAGCCACCTGGGCAGCATCCTTCAAAGAGCACACAGACACCTCAACCACTGCCCTGTGCTTATCTGCCCGCTTAGAAGGGCAGTGACATCATTAAAATGTCAATCTATTCCTTATGCCAATAGGTACCTTTTGTGGGTCACTTCACGCTATATGTAGAAGGGAATGAGGTGGATCGGCTCACCTATGTTTATCATAAATGTTCCTATAATTAGGACTTTTTGTCTAGGATGCATGCTGTCCTGTGGAGACCTGTGCAGTAAGATGTAGTAAGGGCAGTGCAGTGAGATCAGTCAAGCTTTTCTCTTACGAGGTGACCTGTGGGACCAAGAGGCTGGAGCATATGTTGTACGGGGCTACTGTGCCTGAAGTTAGGGAGTGGCATTTCATGCATAACCCACATGGAATATGTTCCCACTGATGCTAAACTATGTCCTCTCCAGGTTGTGATGGAGTTAGAGAAAGGGCGGAGAGGGACAACTAAAATGATCAAGGTAATGAAACAGCTTGTAAGGAGAGACTAAGAAGGCTTTGGAAAGGAGGAGGCTGGAGGTTATGACTGACATTTGCAAAATCATGGAGGCAGTGGATGAGGTGAATGCAGAACAGTTATTCACTATATCCCACGCACTAGAACTATGGTGTACATGATCAAGCTAGTAGTAGATTAGTTTAAGATAGATAAAAATGCTTCTTCATGTAATGACTAGTAAGCCCTCCTGAGAGCCCTAACTGGGCTTCATCTTCGAAAGAGCTAAATGGACCACATGCCAAACTAAGTAAAGGAATGTGCCAGAAACTGAGCAGTGGATCGGTCAAGGATGATTGAGGTCCAGTATCTCTTATTTTATTTATCACTGTCATCATAACCATTGTATACATGTTATTAACCCCTATATTCATTGACAACTTTGAGTTAAGCCTTGTAGGTATTCATTTATTTGGCTTATTACAAGAACACATCATCAGCCTGTAATTCTTTCACCAAAAACAAAATAAGAATTAAGAGCTGTGATTTACAAGAATGAGTAAGGTTGTGTTTAACCTAGCCAGAAAATCCTTCTTTAAATCTCTGCTGAAAGCCACAGGCAGGCTTCCAGCATGTGAGTCTTTCTTCAGTATTTCCTACAATTTGAACAAGAGTTTAGCTGGAGCTCTGAATTACTGAGGGAAATTGGCTCTTCTCTATCTGATTTCCACTAATTTTGCAAAGATCACACAAAAATTGAAAGGAACTTCCTAAAATTTCAAAGTATGCTGCAGCCATTGGAAGTTAGTGGGAAACACTAATGCAATAACCTACCAGCAGGGTTGCACCGCAGAAGAAAGTTGACCTCTGACTGCAGTGTGACTGGAGTAGTGTAAGGAGCAACAACTGCTAGATCATGTATGAGGAAGAATTCCTCATCCACTCAAGTCAGTGGGAGCCATGAGGAAAAGTGTGGGGACTTCACATTTCCATTCAACTCACATGAAAAGAAATCTGGAAACTGCCACCCTCTTATTCCCCCCCCAGTCTCTAGGTCAAACCCGAACTTTAGCAACCCTATAGGAGACGTGTTTTTCAGCTAGAAATTTTGGTGCTTCTGCCCATGCATATTTCCAATTAAAGGGCCCAGAAACATCCCAGAGTATGTATCATGCCTTTTCAATATGCTCAGTAACTTTTTTAACTTCGTAAGAGATTTTGTTGGGGGTGAACTACCAGACAGGTTGTATGTGGAGCCTGGCAGAGCACAGAGGGGAGAAGACAAACATGGAGAAAACCTAGTGGACACAACAAGGTATTGCTGTACAGCTGAGGATGTTTAATGTGAGTGTTAACACCTAATACCCTAATAATGGATCATTCAGGACATGGGAGTCTGCAGCTTCAATTTAACTTACTGTGGAAACCCTTCACTCTGGAAGTGTTTGGTGCATGTAGATTTGTTTAGCAGACCTGTGGAGAAAGCCAAAGGGTGAACATTTATCTCTCAGGGCTGCTCAATCTATCGAATTTACTTTTAACAGTTAGTTTGTAGCTGGGACTTTCAGCCAGAGAATAGGGCAGAGCTTCAGGCAGTGAATGGGAATTCTGAGCTGCTCTGGCCTTGGGAGGAAGACAGGCAGCAATCTGGATAGTTACCATTTTATAGGCTCATCCTGAACTTTTAAAAATTTGAGTGTTGGCTACAGACTTCTGTTCTGCTGAAGACCCTGATGACACAGGTAGGAACTTCTCACAGCAGCAGGACAGATTTCAGCAGCTCTTATGGGTGCTCTCCTCCCTTAGCTGTGCTATGTTTGTGGGAGGACATACAGATGGGTCCTGGAAACTTATGCAGCTTTTGAATAGCCTTGAATAGTCCATATTGGTTTGCTTGTTTGGTCTGTGGTGCTGTCTTAGAAATGGTAATTAATAAATATGCAGCCGTTGAGTGGCCATAAGCAATTAGCAGGGCAAGCTGCTGAAGCTGGTGCTGCTGCAAAGATAATTGTTTGTAGACCCACAGCTTGAGAACTTAAAACTTTGCCCAGTACTTCAGCAAAGGACTTAAACTGATGTACAGGTCGGCAAGTATATAATATAATAATACAGACAAATGATTTTGTTCCCCTCGACTCTGCTTTCTAAAACATGATCACATCACACTTGTAATTGAAAACAAAATATCCTTTCTCAGTAGATCTACCTCTTAGACAGCATCATCAGTTCAAGGATTCTTCCAGCTCCCCAAGAGTTTTCAACCAACAGATGGCAGCAGCCCTATTCCTAATGGCACTAACAGTATGATTTTTGTTCTCACTAAGGCACATGGTTCCCTGGGATGCTTCAGACCTCACTGATGAGCCCCTATGGTCAGAAGGGCACCTGAAATACCCCTATCACAGAGCAAACAGTTGTGAAACACAGAAAGTCTCCACTGTCTGCACTGTCCATTGTGTTCTTGGGTACATGATGGCTTTAGATTAGGTTTAAGGAATAAGCTCTTCACTATGAGGGTGGTGAGTCACCAGAACCGGTTGCCCAGGGAAGCTGTGGATGCTCCATCCCTGGAATTGTTCAAGGCCAGGTTGGATGGGGCCTTGAGCAACTTGGTCTAGTCGGAGGAGTCCCTGCCCATGGCAGGTGGTTTGTAACTAGATGATCTTTAATGTCCCTTCCAACCCAAACCATTCTATGATTCTATAAATGAGACTACAGATGCCCCGGAAAGTGTGGCTGAGCCCTACCAGAAACATCAAATGCTGCAGCCCAACTGGCTGCATGGCAGTTGATGTTCATCATCCCTGTTTTTTCATAGACAAACTCTGTGTGTTTTAGGTATCTTTTTTATGCACTGCCTCCAACTTTTTTGCAAAACAGCACTTGGCAGAAAGCGCGTGTAGGTAGTCCTTTTGGTCAAACACTGCAGACACCTCTCACTTCTCCTGGCTCTTTGCCACTTGTCCAGTAAAGGCATTTGGCCATTCACAGACCACCACAGGCTTTTCCCTCCAACAAACCACTTGAAACTCAATCTCCTCACATAAAAGTTTTCTTTTTCAGCCAGCACTTACATTTTACATCTGTTCTTTATTTTAAATATACAGTTAACTTGGCCATGTGCATCAATGTTACAAAATTCATTTTTGTGTGGACATCCAACAGACTTCCTGTGTCTCTCATGCACATTTTGTTGTATGTGCAATGTATAGCCCCAAGGCTAGACAGGGCTTGCAAAAAAATTTCCTTGGCCTAGCATACTGTGTTGGAGAAGGGATTCAGTGGATTTGAGAAGCAGGAGGGAGTTGGGTACTGCAGGCCTGGCCCTGCCTTTCTGAATTTGCTTTCTTCCTTCCAATGCCACTGTGATGGTCATCTGCCTCTCCTGGGCACTGGTCATTGCTGCACATCTCATGGTGCAAGGAGAAGCATGAGGATGAATAGGAGGAGAAGACAGGAGACATGGGAGAGCAGGGGCAGGAACGAGTTAGGTGGAAGTTACCTCCCCACTCATTGGTGTACTCCTAATTTGAACCAAGACCTCAAGAAAACAAGCAGTGACTCCAACAAGTAGAGAAATGTAAAACCTTGGGAGGGACAGGAGGTTTGCTGGCCGCATCCTAAGCTCTGCATCTGTCACGCATACATTGATAGGCCTCCTTAATATGAAATGTACTGCAAGAAAAGCTTGTACAAAATGAGGACAGTGACTTGCTGGTGGGCACACAACTGGTCAGTGCCGAATCTGGCTTTTACTGCAGTACTAAAAAGTGCATCTTCTCTGATTGTTGCATTTCTTTGCCAAGTTTCAGGTGCCTCTCCTTTCTGCTGTGAGATGGCTCAGGGAAAGATTCAAATAAACTTGTGGTGAATGAGGAGTACTTTCCATTCTCAAGCAGGAGTAACCCAATTTTACTCAAGTTTTCCAAGCCTCTTCCATTCTGGAGAACTTCTGCATTAAAGATGGAAGATCTGGAAAATTGCATTAAATGGCTAAAAGCAAAGCAGAATTAATATAAGTAATTTCTTAATACAACACTCTTGCTAAAATAGTTACTACTCTACCAAAATAGAAAAAAAAAAAAAGTTATTTCTTCAGGCATCTGGAAGAAGCTGCAGATTCACAGGCCCTAGACCAACCAAATAGACATACAGAAGGCCATAGAACCTGACAGGAGACCCTCAGATGTGCTAAGGGCCCTGGCCAATATAATTACAAGGCCAGTCTCAAATATCTTTGAAAGACTATGGTGACCAGGGGAAGTTCCTAAGGACAGGGAGAAAACCAATGTTACTCCTGTCTTCAAGAAGAGCAAGAAGAATGATCCTGGGAATTACAGGCTGGTTAGCCTCACCTTGATGCCTGGGAAGATGTTGGAGCAAGTAATACTGGAAACCATTTCCAAATACATGAAGAAGAAAAAGGCGACTGGAAGAAGTCAGCATAGATTTAGGAGGGTTATGAAGGTGAAATCACGTTTGGTCATCCCAGTAGTCTTTTCAGGTGAGATGACTGGTGGATATGGAGGGAGTTGTGGCCTTTGTTTACTCTGATTTTAGTCTATTTTCATAGACAAACTGATGAAGTACAGGCTAGATATGTGGAGGGTAAGGTGGACTGAAAACTAACTGAACTGGTCAGTGATAGAGTGCAACCTCAGCAAATTTGCAGAGGATACAGAATGGGGAGGAGGGTTTGATGTACCAGCTGTTTGTGCTGCCATTCAGGGGGACTTCAACAGTTAAATAAATGGGATGACATGGATCTCACCAAGTTCAGTGAAGTGCCAGGCTTTGCCCTTTGGGAGGAATAACCGTGTGCAGCACCAGTACACTCTGGGGACCAACTGACTGGAAAGAACTTTACAGAGAAGGACTTGAGGGTCCTGGGGGACACCAAGCTGGCCGTGAGCTAGCAATTGTGGTAAAGATGGCCAGCTGCCTCTAGGGCTGCAGTAGGAAAAGTGTTGTGAGTAGGTCAAGGGAGGCAGTCTTTCCTAACTGCTCAGCTGTGGTGAGACATATCTAGGGTGCTGTGTCCAGGTCTGGGATCCCCAGTACATGGGCAGACTGGAAAGACGCCCTTGAAGGTCCATGAAGTTAATTAAGGGGTTGGAGTGCCTGACATGTGAGAAAGAGCTGAAGGAACTGGGACTGTTTAACCCAGAGAAGGGAAGGCTCAGGGAGATCTTGTCAATGTATATAAAAAAATGATGTTGGGAGAGAGTAAAGAAGAGAGAGCCAAACTCTTCTTATTGGTGCTCAGTGGAAAGTCAGGAGACAATGGCACACATGGAAATACAGGAAATTCCATTTAAATGTAAGATATACTTTTTTTTTACTCTACAAGTGATCAAACACCGGAAAAAGTTGCTCAGAGAGGTTGTGGAGTCTCCATCCCTGGAGATATTTGAAACCCAGCTCAACATGATCCTAGGCAACCCTTTTCAGGTGGCCTTACCTGAGCAAGGGTTTGGACTAGATGATCTCCAGGTGCCTTCCAACCTCAACCATTCTGTGATTGTTGTATTCTTTAAACAACCTTGTTCTCAATACAAGTCAGATGCATATTTTTCCTGAAGCGAGAGCTGGGGCCAAGAAATGACACAGAAAGATGAATCAGTGGGATCTTATGATTTTAGAAAAAGTTTTTAGTTATTTGACTATTCCTTAAAGTAATTGTGCAATTAAGCCTTGTTGGTAACATTATTCCTTGGAAACAGAAAGCCTGCTGAATTCCAATCCACATAAAAATTAGCCCTGCCAACACCCCAGACACCAAACCAACAACCTTCCTTCTCCATCACCATTTGGGCTAAACAAAATACACTGAGCATCTTAATTAGGTATATGCAGTCATCTTGGAAGGCACATAGAAGATGACCTAATCCACAAATAGTTCACCAAGTCTGGATTGTGTGGGGATTTTCTTGCGCTCTTGATTATGCTGCATACATAATGCAGCATATGAGGCTGACAAGAATACCTAAGTGACTGCACTGTCCTTGTCCCTCTAGAGTCCTATTGCCAGGCTGTCTGTCATCCCTGTGGTGTCCCTGCAGCAGGAGGTCTCTGGAGCTCTTCTTGTGCACATCCTAGGCACAATGGGGCCCTCTTGACTCAGCGTGCATAAATCAAATTTCTGCTCTCCATCTCATTTATGCAATCTGTAGAGAAGCGTGAGTGGTGCTTGCCTCAGAAGAAGATGGATAAGAGAAAGCTTACGTTATCAGCCTTCACTCAAGGGTCAGGTACAGCTGTGGTCTCTGCACTGACAGGAGGACAACACTCAATATCCATTGCAGAGCCTCACTACACATGGAAGGAGGAAGATAAGGACGTGCATGATTGTGACGTTCACTGAGAGAAAGAAGATGAGAGCAGGGGTCATAGTCACAATACTCAAAGAGAAATGGGTACACAGATGCAGCCCTAGGAGATGTTTTATTTGATTTTTCTCTTTTGAGCAAATCCAAAGCAAAAATAAATAAACATTGTAGCTTCTATAGGTTCACTGGAAAACAGCCCATCTGTAATAGCAACAAATCATACACAGTACATAGCTCATTTTTTCTTCTGTAGGTTAACCAGAGAAGGTCACAGCAATCATGTTTAATAAAAGAAGGTTTCCCTTATTTTCTGGCATTGGCTCTGAGCAGTTGGCCTGTAAGAGCTGCTTTCAAAATCAATCCCCAGTTATTCTGTCTCTTTTCTGCTCAACATTCCTTGGGGCACTTGCAGCCAAGGAAATTATTTCTCTTTTTCTTTT
>JAVSBS010029320.1:76368-87936 GCA_033124195.1 Coracias cyanogaster | reverse complement strand
GGGTGAGTCCTGGCTGGAAATCAGAGGACTTCCAGCTCATACAGGAAAAGGGTTCTGTAATTGTTTTTCAGGAAAGGTAGTAAGAATAAATAGGTTAAGTCATTTCAAGCCTAGCTCGTACAAAGCTTTTCAAAGTACTCCTGAAGGGGAGATAGATCTAGACAGCATATTTCTGGTGCCTGGAAGTGCAGAGCACTGACTGCAACAGATCAAATATTATCATCAATGCAAACAAACCTACATGAATAAGTTGTAAGAAGACTTAGCTCCAATAAAAGAAACATTATATTCTGTCTCAAACTTTTTCACTACATGTCAAATAGAACTATCATGTTATTTTCTTTATTCAACTATTTCAACCCAAGGGGTTGAAATGAAAAAATCTTGACTTATGAAGGAGATGTAAGTGGTATCACACACCATGCCCAGTGCAACCTGATTACTATTGTGAAAATGACCTCTTGAAACTACAGAAAGTATTGCTTTGATTTGCTGAATTTCATAGCACAACTCTTAACTGCAGTAGTTTTTCAGTTCATATTTTGCCAAGATCCAGGTATGCCAGTTACAGATTTTGCTAAATTTTTAGCTCAAGTTTCCTGCATTGTCCTTGATAGAGTCCCCTCCCTTCCCTGTGGAGGGGAAGTCATTTAGTTTCTCCAAATAGTTACCTTGTTCACAAATCGTGGAAATACCTTGGACTTTTCTTTTGCATTACTTATTATCAGGATAGCTGAGAAAGGAAGAAGTAAAAAACAGAAGCAGTCCCCCATCTCAGCACTTAGGCTGTGTCTTGGATATTCCTAGGGTAAAGGCACTGCAGAAAAGCCTGTCTTGCTTGAATGGTGCCCTACACTTTCCTCTTCTCCCTGAGGCTGCCTAGCTCCATAGACCATGGACTTGCCCAGGCTTCTGGGCTGCCATCCTTGCCAAATGGTGTCTTGGTCTCTTCTCCTAAGTAACTAGTGATAGGATGAGAGGAAATGGCCTCAAGTTGCACCAGGGGAGGTTTAGTTTGGATATTAGGAAAAATTTCTTTATTGAAAGAGTGGTCAAGCACTGGAACAGGCTGCCCAGGGAAATGGTGGAGTCACTATCCCTAGAGGTGTTTAAAAAACATGTAGATGTGGCACTTCAGGACATGGTTTAGTGGTCATGGTAGTGTTGGGTTGACGGCTGGACTTGATGATCTTAGAGGTCTTTTCTGATCTCTATGATTCTGTGATTCTATGAAATGTGGCTCCACACTGATGAATATCACATAGTCCAGTAGGATCCTGTTTAATAGTAAATACCCAATTTCCCTTCTATTAGATTACACTGAGCACATCAGGATATTTATTCCGACTTTATGCTTCATCCAATTTCTGACATGTTGTGGAGGGACAAGCGATGCCTTTTCTGGGCTGCGATTACAATGACTGACAGCAAACCCCATCAGGTGTGAAGTGTGTTTGTTCGCAAGGGTGAGGTGGGCACTGCTTCTATACCTTGTGTCATATGACTGCAGGAGTTTTGATTCACTACTGGGTCATCTAAAACCAGATTTACATCTCTAGAGCTGCACTGCTGCTCTAATTAACGCAGTGTGGGGCTGCATTTTCTCACCTTCTCCACCCGCACACAACAGTGTTTAACAGGAAGGATGTTCCTCCCTCACAAGAGTCTGATTAAAGAATAACAGTTCTGGCCTGAGAGGCATGTCAGGCTCTTTTCCGCCCTGAATTGTGCAGTGCTTTCCCTGCACTTGCCTTGTTGCCCTGTGATGCTACTGGCAGTGACAGAGCCAAGCCTGATGTTGGCATCGCAGCAAGACTGGTGGGGTAAATAATGAAGGGGAGGGCTCAGCTCTACCTCAGCCACAGACCTGAAAGCCAGATGAGTGGCCTAAATGGAGGCTTGGGAGAAAGTCTGTTGTGCATTTTCAGACTAATTTGGTTTGGTCTGCTTGGTTGTCATTGCAATGCCTTCCATGCTCATTTAAAAAGACATTTATGCAGGCTGAGGTCTGACTACAGTGGGGAGGGACAATCTAATATGCCGTATCAGGTACGACAACAGCAGCATGCTCAGGCTTTCTTCTTTGCCAATGGTACTCCTGAAGTCGCAGTTTTGCTCTTAGCTGTCAGGACACAACTCTGGAGGTGCTGATGCTTCCAGGCTAAGCCACTGCACGGGCACCCAGGGACTTACTGACAAACCACCTTGTCCTGCTCTTGGCTCCGTTTCATGCATGATCAGGTTGTCTTCAGTTAAAAACTGTTCTTCTATACATAAGACCATAAAACAGCTTTTCAAGGAGTTTTAGCTTACTATGTCCTTAATCTTAAGTACTTTAGCTCTTTGAAAGAGTACTTCATTGTATAAAACCACAACATAAACACCGAATCATGGAATGGTTTGGGTTGGAAGGGACCTTAAAGGTCATCTAGTTCCAACTCCCCTGCCATGGGCAAGGACACCTCCCACTAGACCAGCTTGCTCAAAGTCCCATCCAACCTGGTCATGAACACATCCAATGATGGAGCACCCACATAACAGTGAAGTCCTCCAACCTTCAGTCTCATACATCACAAGTTCCTTAAAATCCAGCTAGCTTTAGAAATAAAACCTTTAGTTATTTTACATTAGAAAGAAAAAAGCTTAAGGAAAGAAGTGGAAGCATATTTTTTCTGCATAAACAGTCTCTAGATGTTGGTTGGTGCTCAGAAACCTCTTTCTGAAATGTTTAATGTGAATCCTTGGTGATATTGTTGTGCTTCTATCACATATGCTCCATCCATAAGATTTGAGTCATTTTTGAAGAAAACAGGAGGATCTCCATGGTGACAAACTCCTGTGTTCTGAAAAAAATGTAATAACTTCTCCATATCCCAGCATTTTTATTTTATTATTTCTTTTTTTCCAGAGTTTACAATGACAAAGAGGTAAGAGCATGATTTTAATATTCAGTATAACCAAAATCTTCCTGAGTATGCAAAGAAACTGTCCTTTCTTATGTACACCTGCAAAAAGTTACCAGCATGCTCCTATGCAGTGAAAACTCTGCAGGAGGGATATGTTAGCCCAAACTGCTGCAGACTCACCCACTTGAGAGCTACCAGAGCTGGAGAATGTTATTTCCTTACCCTTCCCTTATGAAAAATTAACACAAAAACATCTTTCCCAAAGATCCTACCAAGATGGAGATTGTACCATTTTATGTGTTTATATAAACTAGTGAGTGGTGGCTGTAAGGCTACTCTGAGCAAGGGGAGTATTTGGAAGCCCCTCGAAGGGGGCCAGGTCTTTGCCCTCTGCTATGATGCCAGCAACGCTCAGAGGCCCCTCTTGCACCAGGAATCCACTGTGCAAAGGTCTGTACAAGCCACTGGGGGAAATGGACCACTTCTCCCAAGGGCCTGACATTCCTAGTAATGACATTTGAGCTGTTTTGCCCTAATCACTCATTGTAAAAGAATATCCATCCAAGTTAGAGGAAAAGAACCTCAGCCTCTTGTACTTTGTACCAGCTTGGAATGGGTTGATCTCAAAAATGCCGTGGGATGCAATGGTGATTTTTGCACAAACTTAACTAACATTATATACGCAAAGTAATTCTCACAGTTGCCTTGTTAATACATCATACAATCTGTGTGAAAAAATCTAATGGCTGGCAAAGAAAGTCAAATAGTGTTTTGCTCTTCCAGTGCTCTGTGCTCACCAATCCTGTTAAAAACACGCCAGCCCACGTAGGACAGGAGCCAGATGAGCTTATACATTTTCTTATTGCTCCCGACTTGTTAGACAGGAGACTCATTTATATTACTGCTTCTTGTAAGTATTTCAAACCATGCTTTTCTGAGTAAGTTGCTTCTCATGTGAAGCTTTGTTTGTTCTCTGTAGGTATGATAGGGTTGCACAACCAGTTCCCTAAGAAAATGGTCTTGGCTTCCCCTCATCTTACACAGATTTTATTGCAGAATAATTATATACATTCAGCAGAGTAGCTCAAACAACTGGTTTGTTATTGAAAGAAAAAAAAAAAAAGAATTATAGAATAGATTTTTTTACTTTGATTTATGGAAACAAAAATCTAGAACAAATGAACAATTTGTAAGCATGAAAATGAGTAAGAGATAAAATATATTTGTCAAGGACAACCTGTCGAATTAATCTGGGTGGTAGGTCTTGTGAGTAAGGGAAAAGAAACAGAAGTTATGCATCTAGAATTCAGCAAGCTTTCTGCCGTCTTACATGATGTTTTTGTTGGCAGAACAGGGAAACATGGACTAAATGAAACTATGACTACAAGGTGCAAAAATGATTAGATCATGTACCAGACTGCAATTATCAAAGATTAACTCATCAAATGAAAGGATACAGTGACTGGAGTACTTCTGCCACCTGTCCTGAACTTAAGTCCATCACGCACTTGCATTAGTAACCCAACAGCAGCACCACGCACTCACTCAGTGAATGTGCCTGGTACAAAAGGCAGGCTGCAGCTATCTTATACCTGTCTGGTGTGACATTGGTACCACTGATCCTGCCATCCCTGCAGGGGGAGGATGAGCTAGACCTGCTGTTCGGTAACTGTGGTAGCTCACCTCTTTGTTAATGGTTCTTTCCCAATGTTTCTGTTCTCAGCAGCAAGTGCTGGCTGTGTTAGTTCTCTGCTGTTAGCAGTGGTGGTAAGAACGCAGCGTCGGTCAGCACTGAAGCTGTCCCTGACTTCAAGGGGAGTAATGGTGCACTGCTCTTTTCAGCATTACTAGTGGAGATCTTGTTCAGTGGTATGAACAGAGGGTTCATAGAACATATGAGATGTGTGGGGCTGGCAGAGGTTCCACAGCACTCAGATTCTTCTGCAGGAGCCGCTAGGCACTAGCTGTGTTGCCCAGGGCATCTTAGACAGCACTAGATGCCTATGTTGAGGCAACATACTCAGTGGAGCTAGCAAGCACCTCCATTTAATAATTTGAATCACTCTCTAGACTATGCTGGTGGCAACAACTAATCTTCATTGACTGTAATAAGAACTGAGATTCCTGTCTCACATACAAACTCCTACTTTTTTTCTTAGGCAACAGCTGAATCATGCTTCAGCTACTTTTTATGGAAGTTTTGTTGGCCATTCGGTAGTGTCCAATACCAAACCATTAAGGAGAATAAGAGTTTTGCCCTACCTGTCATAGATGGAAATGGCCTTCAAGTCTTGAGCACAAAGTTCATTCACTGGGTTAATTTTATGGTTCTACTGTTATTGACAAATGGAAAATATTAGCTCCTGTTAGCTATTTCTCTCCATTATCACCAAGCACTTTACAGATGGGGATAGGTAATCCTGCCTTTCTCTAGATACAGAAATAGAGACACAAGACTTGCTCCCAGACACACAGAAAATTAGTGCAAAACTGAGAACAAGACTACATGATTCTCAGCATATCCACCCACTAAATCTGACCAACGTGTGACAAATTTTAATTGCAAATTAAACTTTTTGTTGATCTAACAGAAATCTAATTGTTGATCTAATAGAAATTAAATTTCCATGCACCAAAACCCAGAAGTAATAAAGAAAAAAAAATGGAGAAAAAGGAGAAGTTTTAACCTAGTTCTTATGTATTCAAAGTATTATTGCCGTCTTGCACTTCTCATCAGGGATTCCAGCTCTGGACACTTACTCACATATGTTTGGGATGACATCATGTTAAGTGGAAAAGCCTTGGTGTCTCCTTTCCCTCTTTCATTAACTGAGGTTTGATCACATTGTGCGAATATTTGACCCCCAAGTGGAGCAGAGTCAGGCCAGAAGAGACCAGTCCTTCTGCCATGCTTAAAGCATTCATATTCATTAAGATCATGGTGGGGCAAAAGTACAAAAATGGAGGCTTCCAGCCAAGCAAAATATATTACAGAACAGTAAGAAATTGTGAGTAACGAGATGTATGATCCAGCATAACTCAGCTTTCTCATTCCAAATTGCAACGAGATCTGAAATCAGGTTAACAAAAAGATCCATTCTTTCTCACACTGGGCTCCCTAGAGAATTTCTAAATCATGTGATTTTGCCATTGTGGCCCTTTTCTGCTTTCAGAAGTGTCTCTGGAAAAATGTCTATTGTCCCCAAATGCCTGTTAATTGTGCTCAGTTTACTATGAAATGATTGTTTTTTCTTCTAATGGCTTATCCTGCAAAGCAAACAGAGATGGGCTCATCCATCTGAGCTCATGCTCTCTTGCACATTAACAACAGTGCAGAAGAAAGCTAAATTATGCCCACAGTTATTGCAGGCAGTCATGGTCTTCTAGCTAATCTCAGAGTAATGTCACTGGAATCCCATTATCTTCAGTAGTAGAGATTAGGCTGAATTAAGCAGCAATTTTTCACCAAGTTCCTCCTCCATCATTTACTGAATTTGCAGGGCTAATATACAGTATTAACAATTTTCCAACACAGACTGAATTTAGTGCTTCAATGAAGCACACCTTTTCTTGGCTATGTTTAAAGTGTACATGTGTACTCAAAAAGTGGGGTATTGAGGGCAATGAAAGCAGACAAAATTCATCTGCATCTCACTTCAGCAGTACAGAACTATTTGGTTTAAAGATGGTAAATATAAGCCATGACTGGACAGATCAAAACTGTCCATGAACAAGGCCAGAAATGATGAGGTCCTGGAACAAATTTTCTTCTATAGATGTTTAGGTGTTAAAGTGGGAGTAGCCCAAATGCAACCCTGGCCCTTCATGAGGGCTGCAAAAGTGCAGTGCTCCAGCCTGCCTGGCAGTAAACAACCTCTGGAGGTGCGTCCAGAGGCAAAGGATGCCAGTGCATGCATGGAGACTGCAGGCTTCCCACCCCCCCACCACCTGCCTGACCTCCCAGGCCCTGGCCACAGGGCTTCTGGGACAGTGTTAGAGCTGCCGCAAGGAAGCATATGCTTCTCATCAATAAATACTCTCCTTTTGTGATTAAAGTACTGTTTCATCCAGGCTGGTAATTTGCACACCTAGAATATAGATTCCAATTAAATTAAAAAGGAAAACTAAAGTAACTACAAATCCATGTGAAAACAAAAAGAGTCTAATCAGCAGAACCTAAAACCTATGACACGTTTTTAACATTTCAGCATGTACACAAAAGGTGTAAAAGTATCTCTAAAAAACTCCCAACTGCTGCTGTAGCAGAGTCATAAATGATCAAGGAAGTTGCAATTGCGTATTTAGGCATGTGCAGACTAATTTGCCCCCAGAGCACTCGTCTCTGATAATTTTCTTTAACTGTAATTTCAATTCCTAGTCACTGTAAGACCCACTAGCTTGTATGGCAGTTCCTACAGTTTTACTTGAAGCACCTGCCAGTTTGCCAAAGGCTTTTCTGACATTGATTACAACATGTGCCAAGACATGTTCAATAGCTCAGCTAATCTATCAGTGATCTTAAGTGTAAGTACCTGACCATGAATGATTGGATGTTTCAAGAACAGCACTGGCATTTCTGTATCTGAATAAATAAAGCCATAACTCCTTCTCTGGAGCTATTAAAAACCTGGCTGGATTTAAGCCTGTGCAACCTGCTCTAGGTGAACTTGCTTTAGCAGAGGGGTTGGACTAGATGATCTCAAGAGGTCCCTTCCAACCCCTACCATTCCATGATTCTGTGATAACTTAATTTTCCTGGAGCAGAAAATCCCCGTTTGGTCTTATTGCATATGGAAACTCAGAAATGTATTCTGAGTTTAAAACATCACTCCTGCTAGTGTTATCACAGATCAAAATTGCGCTTACTTTAACAGTAAATGGGAAATCTCTGGCATTGGGGCAGTTGTGTGGAAGGGAATTTAAAAACCTGAAAGGCTCCAAAACAGCAGAAGTTTGTAAAATGGGAAGACTGTGTCTCTTTAAGACGCTTTCTGTGAAAGCTCAGAAAGCTCCTTCTCAAATTAATTTTGCATACTTCTAGAGGCCACTAATGGATGTGAACACTGATGTTTTCTCTGGCAACTGCAAACAGAAAATCATGCACAAAGTCTTACTGGAGCCGGCTGCGGGCCATGTGGTCTAGCTGAGCAATTAAAATACCTAGATAGTGCACTCAGTGCAATGCATACAATTACCACATCTTCTTACCAGCTCGTAATCTTGAGACTTTCCAACAACAGAACCTCTGTTCTGGTTTTGAACACAACCAATAGCAGCAATTAATTAAAAGACTTGTTAAGTTTCCTAGAATAGCTTCAGTGTCATGGTATTACTTTCATGCTGAGAAACCAATGAAGCCTTTCTAAATAGCCATAAATTGCCATGAAATATTTCTTAATAATTTCAATTCCTGCCCAACCCTGCCAAACTCAACTGCATTAAAGTGGCATAGTTGTATAAGAGACCTCAGCTGAGAGAACACAGCTCTCTCAACTCTCCCCCTCGACTGAGGGAAAGATTTGGGAAGAATGACAGAAGTCTGAGTAGGCCTCCCAACCACAGGAGCGCAAGGTGGCCCTGCGACACCTCCAGCAGAAAACCACCAGCGGATAACCTCCAGCAGAAAACAAACATCTTTTTAAAATCTCTGGAAATTTTACCAGTAGAGGGAAACAGAGCACCTTGACCGCAACGTGCTCAGAGATGCAGGGCTGTCACTGGCATTTTGAGTGTCCCCTTCCTTTGATGATGAGCTGTTCTCCTGTCTCTTCTGGTGAGTGCCCAGGTTGACCCCTTGCTTCCCACAGGCATACACTTGCATGCAGGCAGCCCCATGCCTGGGAGCAGGGCTCTGCACAGGCCACCCCATCTGCTCAGCTCAGGGAACGAGCAATACTTTCAGCATCTTGCTCTCTGGGTTTGTCTCTTCTCAAAAACGGGACAGCGTTTTCCCTTGGTATGTAAATGAAACTTGCAAAGCTGGTTTCATGACATTGGGTTGCTAAATCTCCATTAAAGCACTTAAATACAAGTAGCTTAATCTTCAAAGCTGTTACATACCTCTGACTTAATGGAATCTGTGGCTTATTAGTATTTCTGAAAATCAGGCCCCTAAGGATGTACTTCAGCACTTATGTTTGTTTAGCATTCTTGCTAGAGGGACAGAGTTGTTGGGGGGAGAGGGGTTGATTTTTTTCCTCAATCTGGAACCTATGATTGGTATTTTTGCTTGCTCTTCAGACTCTGCCTTTTGAAAGATGCAATTGTGGTCTACAAGTTTGGATAAAGAACCAGTATATCTGTATCTTGCATGGTAGAAATTCAACAGCAGTTCCTTGAAAACAATAAGATTATAAACTTTCGAAGAAAAAACACAAATTCCTTGCTTTCCCTGGGGTGGATCCTATCTTTGGCAGCTGGAGAGCAATAGCATGGTCAGAGAAATGTTCTACTCATGCAAGTGTGTGTGCAACTTGTGCTTCACCACGCATCCTAGCTCCTCTCCTCTCCTCTCCTCTCCTCTCCTCTCCTCTCCGCTCCTCTCCTCTCCTCTCCTCTCGCGCCACATCCTGCAGTGGCACCTTCGTGTTCCAAAAAATGATTCCTGTTATCAGTAGTAAAGGAGGGAAGCTGGAAGGCTGTGTTTTAAATCTGCCATTATTTGTCCAGCAGATAAATAGAGTGATGCCTGGCCCATGGTCATAACATAAAACAACGAGTTGTAAGCAACTTTTTAAAATGTACTTCATTTCCTGAAGTGATGCCATGAGAAGGAAGAGTGCTCTGAGGTCTGGGCTTCCCATTCTCAAAGTTAGGGACTTGCAGTGAGGTGCCATGGTGCCTTTGGCCAGGACTTGCTTGACAGTCAACAGGACTCGATCCATCATGGAGCCAGGATGTGATTGTGATGGGCAGCTGGGCCTGAAGGGCACTCCTGGATCCCACAGATGAGATCGTGCTTTGACCAGATCTAAACATGCAACCCATTATCTGCATATGCAAGTACAACAGCTTATATTAGTATTTTAATTTTGTAAAAGTAGCCATGAAGTGCGAGTGGAGTTTTTACAGGTTCATTTTCCCTGTTGAGTAGCACCACATCCATTAACACGCGCTTCTTCCTAAAGGAATCAATACTGGGCCTGTCCTCAGCCAAGCAACTGTCCTTCTCTGTCCAGCAGGACCTGCTGGCTCTCCTGAACGAGTGTGGGCTATCCACAGAGGGGATCTTCTTGCTGGTGGCCAGTGAGCACGTCTCCCAGGAGCTCAGGGAGGCCCTTGACTGTGGAGTGGACATCCAACTCAAAAGCCAGCCTCTACACCCCTGCTGGTTGTCATCTTGAAAGTGACTCCTGCTGACCTGGAGGTCAGAAGCTCCTGGCTCTGTCAGTGCTGGTGGGCACTTGTGAGAGCAGGAACTGAAACCCAGTTGCCTGCACATGAGCCAGAGTGCCAGGGGTGCTGCCTGTGCTCCCAGCAGCAGTGGTCAAAGCCTTACGTGGAGCCCATGGCATTGCAGAACTTCCTCTGTAAGATCCCCTCCAAGCTCCTCGAGGTAGAGCTCTATGAGGAGTGTATGAGCACCCTGCAGCATACCAGCAGGCAGGAGAGGCTGGCAGCACTGAAAAAGTGACTGTGGCAAGCAGCCTGACTGCTCTGCAGGGACTGGCAGTGGCTGGGATTTGCCCACAAAGTGATGGGCTCCTTGAAAAAAGCCGTGTTTTCTGCCAGCCACCTTTTGCTGCTGTAGGGTGGGGCTTTGGGAGGAAGTATCACAGAAAAGCATTTCTGTCCTTGGTGCTCTTCCAAAGGCATTGGGTGTTGCTCCTCTAAGGGACTCTAGCCAGAAGGCCAGGGAGGGAGGGAGGTGGCCATATCTCAGCAAAGGAAATCCTCTGCTGTAGCCTAGGGGTGGCCAGGGAGCCTTGCCTCCAGGGAGCTTGGGTGAGATCAGCCTGAGAGACCTGTCTTGACAACATCTACTGTATTAACACTGTGTTCTTGCTCCCTCAGGGTAGCAAAAAAGTTGTTCAAGGCCAACCTTCTGCTTGTCAAGAGCTTGCTGTCCCTATGTGGCCACCAGAAGGATTACTGTTGGCAACCTGGCCATCTGCATGGGGCCAAGCCTGCTCAGCCCAGCAGAGGAGCACACGCTCCTCCCGGATGTCCTTGTGCAGGGGACGGGGAAGGTACATTGTGTTTACCAGCCAGCTATGGCCTTCCAGGCTCACCCAAGCTTTGCTTCTCAGAGGTTCCTGGCTGCCTCCTCTCTTCAGCAAACACTCATGGGGGAGCTGCTGGGAAGAGCAGCCCCACAGTTGCAGCCTTCTGTGCAGAAGCGAGGGTCAGGAGTCGGAAAGGCTGTTTGACCCGTTTTCAGCCAGGACCTGCCCCTGGGAGAACGTGTATGTCAGGAGAAACACACCACTCCAACCTTGGCAGTTCTTGTTTTGCACCTGTTGAAGCCCTGTTTGTGCAAAGCTGAGCAGACACTCTGACAAGGTCACAAGACTCACAATTTTGATCTCTTTGACCCACCACCTACAGAGGTGAAGTCCCAGTTTTCTGTTGAGGTCGGCTGGCAATCCTAGCAGTGCCTGGTGTCGTCTGAATCCCAAAGACACAGCAAGGAGGTGTTCCATGTAGCTGTAGACACTGAGAT
>JAVSBS010029320.1:63902-76268 GCA_033124195.1 Coracias cyanogaster | reverse complement strand
TGGGGACTCCCAGCCAAACCCTACTGCCTGACAAGGGGACACTGCACATCTCTGTCAACCTGCTATGCTCTGCAGCTGTTACACGTTGCAAAGAAGTCACAGCAACACCATTGCTACTGCCAGTAAGGGTTCTCTCTCCTGTGTCAACAACAACACCTTTTTCATTGGAATTCCCAAAAAACAGGGGACAAATTCACACCTGTTTCTGCCCTCATAATTTCATCAGTGCTTTCTGACTCTGTACTTGTAGGTGCTGATTTATTTTTGCTGCTTAGGTTCCCCAGATGAGCTCTGATGCCTGGACTTTGAGGGGCACGATGCAGTTTCAGCACCACCTTGGTGGAGGTGAGTAGAGAGGGACCATGCCCTGCTGCTCTGGCCAGCAGATTTCACTCACACATCACTAAGTCAGAGCAGCCCCACAGCACCCCCAGACTCATCCCACCCCTCACAGGAGGCCTTGCTGGCTCACTCATCTGCTCTGTGGGCAAATGTCCACCACCTGGCACATGTGCCCAGATAGGAAGCTGGCATGTGAGCTTCAGATTGCCTGGAGTATGTTACGCCTCTCAGTGTGTATCTGAAAGGGACACAGGGAACAACATTTATGCTGAACAGCATGTTCCATACTATAAAACCCTCCAGGCTAAGTAAAAAACATGTTAGGAAATGTCATAGCTAAAAATCTCCCTATCTGGGATTGTTGTAATGATGGTATATAAAGCCTGTGAGAATTGCAGGGCTATGCAGCCCTGAACTGCATAAAAATCTGAAGTGCTCCAGCAATTACAAAGTAGCAATCCATGGAGTAAAGCACAGCTCACCTGTGAAGAGCTGAATCTTACAAAAAATACAAAAAAGAGCTGATCCTAATTTGCCTTCAGATATTGGAACTGTGAATCCAGGTGATACCCATCCATGGTCAAAACGAGCATTTTCCCTGGTAGTTCATATCTCTTGGTAAGTCCGTAACCTGAGATTCCAGCAATCTTATATTACTATGTCTTTTAGAAACAGTTATTTTTATGTACTTTAATTTTTTTTAATACACTTTATAATATAACCTATAAGCATAGTGTCTTAGCTCCCTTTCCTTCCCTTAAACCAGTATAGGTACAAAGATAGGAGTTCTGGTCTAGTGGTTTTGCCATTTAGAAAGAAGTCATTTCACATTCTCTGAGTGCACACTTCTAGTAATTTCATTTTATTTCACAAGACTAGTCTTAGAGTGACTTTTCATCTGTATCAGTAAAAAAGCAGAAAGAATGACAAAAGTCAGATCCCCCTACCTTGCCATCTGCACCCTGCAGATGCAAAATGGGAAAGAGTATACTGAGAAAATCTATGGATTAGGAAAGAAAGGACAGAAAAATATTTTTGAATGCAAAATGGTAGCTTATCACACAATTTATTTGACACTTCTGAGTATGTGTCAAGAGGGTGGATAATGCCAGCAGATCTGCATTGGTTTTTTTTGAACAGGAACAAAGCACTGCACCTTTAAAAAAATTCAAATAAACTCCAGAAAAACTATTGGGATACAGCTACATATCTTATATGCTTGTTAAGGCTGTGAAGTAAAGAGAAAATAATTTCTTAAAAAAAAGCATGTATGCAGTGGACAGGAGCATTGAATTTCTCCTCTGCAGTTTTATTTAAAACTATTCATTCTTGGCAGAGAGATTCTGAACAAACTTACTCAATATACGAAGGGAGCACCCATTGCTGTTCTTTGGTGGATGTCACCTCTTGTCTGCAGCACACAGAAGAACACCCTTTTTTGTAATCCTTGCTCAAATGTGACTAGCTTGCAGTTTTCGCTAGGTTAATAACCCCAGATCAGCTACATAAAACATTCCCTTCATGCTGCTTCTCTGGCAGATCAGCTCTCTCTGGACTGATGCGGACACACCCCTTCCCCTCAGTCATAGCTGGAGTTTCGAAAGCAGCTTTTCCAAAAGCTCCAAATGCTTAAATAGTCTCTATCGTCTTGATACTTCAACCCTGTAAGATGTCTAATGGGGTCGAGCTTCTTTCAGAAGGCGAAACACTAGTGCAAGCCCCAGCAGGGAAAAGGAATTGCACAGCTCTGCTGGTCTTACAATTATTGTACAGGAGCCAGCAGAGCATGGAAATTCAGGTGCAACCCTCCTAGCTGGCATCTGAAGTGTTTCAGAGGCAATGCCATTTTTCTTCATAAGAAAAGGCTCATTTTATAACCTCAGCAATTGCTGCTCTTAAGTAATTAATCTCCCAGGTGCTTGGAGCTCTGCACCATGGAAAACTAAGGGGTTTTAAAGAAAAAAAAAAAGAATCATAGAGTGGTTTGGGTTGGAATACACCTTAAAAATCATCTGGTTCCAACCCCCCTGCTATGGGCAGGGACGCTTTCCACTAGACCAGGTTGCTCAAAGCCCCATCCAAACTAGTCTTGAACACATCCAGTGTTGGGGCATCCACAACCTCCCTGGGCAACTTGTTCCAGTGTCTCACCACACTCATAGTGGAAAACTTCTTCCTATTAGAATCTAAATCTACCCTCTTCCAGTTTTAGCCCATTACTCCTCACCCTATGACTACAAGCCCTCGTGAAAAGTCTCTCCCCAGTTTTATTGTAGGCCCCCTTCAGACACTGGAAGACCACAATGAGACCTCCCTGGAGCCTTCTCCTTTCCAGGTTGAACAACCCCAACTTTTTCAGCCTGTCCTACCAGGAGAGGTGTTCCAGCCCTTTGATCATCTTTGTGGCCTTCCTCTGGACCTGTTCCAACAGGTCTATGCCCTTCTTGCACTAGGGTCTCCAGACCTGGACACAGTACTCCAGGTGGGGTTCACAAGAGTGGAGTAGGGGTGCAGAATCACCTCCCTCGACCTGCTGGCTACACTTCTTTTGATGCACCCAGGATACAGGTGGCTTTCTGGGCTGCACTCAAACAGCGTAGGCTCATGTTGAGCTTTTCTTCAACCAGCACCCCCAAGTCTTTCTCCACAGGGCTTCTCTCAATCCACTCATTGCCCAGCCTTTATTTGTGCTTTGGATTGCCCCAACCCAGGAGCAGGACCTTGCACCCTAAATCTTTTTTGGAGCAACAACAACTCCAAAAAAGTTGCTATGCTTTGAGTCGCCTATGTACTCAAAGAGGAGAAATGTCAGATCTCAAGACGTGACTGTTTTCTTTCTTACCATTTCCCTGACATACATTTACCTGCCTCTGTGGTTAATTGAGAACTTCAGGTCAGCATTTGGTTTGGAATTACTAACCACAACGTGTGTTCCCGATGTTGCTGCTCTGCAGGACCAGTATGGACAGGAAGAAAGTGTACCTGCCAGCTCTGGAGCTTGGTCGACACAAGGAAGGAAAATCAAAGATGTGAAGCACACTCACATCACACAACCATATGGACATGAGAGTCGACTGTGCTATTGTACATGCAGCTGTCTATTCATTAGTGCTTTATACAGATTTAGAGTGTCTGCTAAAACATGGGAACACAAAGTTGTGCCCCTTTCTCTTTTCCATAGCATCTGTGTCTCAATTTATATTGGGATGCTTTATAGAGGATTGTTTAAACGCCTTTAGGAAATGGTGGCAGGCATCCCAGTTGTTTTCAAAAAAAGCTGTCTCAAATCTGAGCACTGACAGAGTGATTTGTTTGTCATAGGACTGAATGACTGATGTGTGCCTATTGCCCTTGCCTGTGCTGGAATACATTGTACAGAGTGTCTGCAGTTCTTAACATTTCCTCATATGTCCTTCCTTCTAAAATTTTCTACCATCTCTTTACAGAAAAAAAAGTGTTAAATGCGTATCTGGCCAGTCTCAGTATTTGGATGAGTCTCCTCCCTTCCCTTTCCTTCCCTTTTTCTTCTTCTCTGTGTTTTACCTCTCTGTCTGATGTTTAGCTGTCCAAGAAGACAAAAAGGTCATGCAAGTGTTGCACTTGTATAAGTGTCTTCTTTCTCCCAGGAGCTTTGTTTTTTTCCTTGCAGGAAACTCATGTAGACTTTTGAATGCAAGAAAAGGAAAAGAATTGAGCATGTTACTGTTTCTTCTCATTTGGGAAAGAAAATCACTATATTTTGCCTGTCACAGAGGTCACTGGTCAGTATTTCTATTATTTTGCTATGCTTTCATTCCATCCTTCACATTTGGTACCAAAGCCCCAAATCCCTTGGCCATTTTACCATACGGTGTTGGGAAGAGAATAGTTTAGAGATCATCAGAGAGCTTCTATTTATGGAAAAGAGGTTGGGGTTTTTTGTCTGTCTTTTTTCTCCTTGTATTTAAAACTCTTTCAGTTAAAAATAAAGAGCTCAATTGGTGCTGACTACCCCAGTAAGAGTGTGTTGTGTTGATCATTTGGGCTGTGGTAATGTGTTGCCCTCTACTGCTATTGCCATTTGCCGGTAGTTGGCATGCATGCTGACTGCTTGACCTGAAGTTATTTTACACACTTTTTGCCAGCTATTTTTCCCCACACTCTTAAGATTTAAGCAAATGGTAACTCAGATTTGGAGATCCAAATAAAGCATAAAAATACACTTCATCTTTCACTAAACTGATTTTTATTCAACGTAGCTATTCACTGGAGGATGTACTTTCCTACAAAAATAAGTTTCAACAAAAAAGTGCCTTGCAATGGCCTAGTGAAAACCATCTTTGCATCTGTATCTTTGTTAATGTTGTCATATCCTTCTCGAGTGCTTTTAGCTTGTAAATTATTCAGAAACTTGATGATGCATATGGTCACACTGAAGAGTTGTGAAATGATTAGTGCATAGGGACTGAAGGAAAGTGTGTAGAAGAGACTTTGTAAGTAGCCTTCTCTGTTCCTCCAAATCCCAAATCTGTGAGAGCTTCTGATGTCTACAGGAGAAGAAATTACTTTCGGGTGCTTTACTTGAAAGGGAGCACTCTCCTCACCCTGCCATGCCATTACTTTCACTGGATAATTGCAACAACAGATAAATACAGTTTATAGTGGAGGCTTCTGGGGTTTTATGCTATTTGGTTAACTTCATTACACTAAGAAGTTTAATAGTGGATCAGCTTTCTGCTCTCTTACCTCGATATTAGTTTGAAATGATTCCATGTGTACATTTGTATACATATAGATACTGAAATCTAGTAACTGAGATGATACTTCAGTGCCAAGGTCAGAGTTACATATTTTTTTTAACATGTCAATAAGAAATGACAACATTTCCTGTGCCTCTTGCCCTTGAACTTAATCCGTCTATTCTGAAGCAGGGATTATAGATTAGTAACAAAATTCATCTAGCAGGTATATTGTTTTTTAGTAAGATATGTGGGCTTCCAGATCTGCAGATAAAGATTTGTTATAAAGATTTCTGCTGTCCAAAAATGTTAGCAGAAATATAACAGTTGGCCATTATGCTATAAAGACAATATTTACACTGAAGAAATATCAGTTTTGCAGAAATCAGATGCTATGTCCAGCTGGAATCAGGTATGTTCCTCAGTAGGTATAGTCACTAGTAAATAGCAGATCTGATTACATGCTTTGCAACATAGATCAAAAGTCAGAGTGCTGTTACAAAGTGTGACATTTCAAATTTCATTCTACAAAACAAGGAACGAATTGCAAGAAAAACGTTTTTGATCATTTGCTATAATATTTTTCTATTGCCTACCATTTTGTAAAGCAAGTTTCCACTCATTTCCCTCAGACCAACCCTGCAGTTTCAGAAGAAGAGAAAGAGTTTCCTCATGATGAACTGAGAAATGTGCAGAGATCTGTTTTAACACTTTCCATTGCTGCCTGGGAGTAGAGAAGCTCAGCAGGTCCCTCTGCCCTATAGCAGTGCAAAGCCCTGTCTCCCCCTGCACAGGGCATCCATCTGCCCCTATGGAGCTGCCTCAAGGTGGCTTACTGGACCTGAGGGACACAGCAGTGTCTCTGGATGTTTCAGGTGCAGAGGGTAACGTGCCTCTCAGGTACACTGCTTTAGACATGCATTTTAGTGTTTGGCCATGATGGTGCCATTTTCCTCCATCAGTTTTCACAGTAAATATAATGACCTGCACTTATTTTGCTATACAAAGCAATTCTTATTGTATTGACATCTCTTTCTTCCTTTGCTTGCTGCTATAGTAATTCATGTGATTTTATTATAATCTGAATTTTAGCAAAAACTGGGTATTATTTGGTGATTTCTCCTAAAAACCAGTGCCAGACAGTTAGAGGCTGGCCTCTTCAAAAGTACAGTGATCACTCCTTGGAGCTCATTTCCAGCTTTTTCCAGTAAACTTTTCTTTGTCAGTAGTCAGGTTTCTTGAAGGTGAAACATGAAGCCTAGGCTTGGTCCTGCAAAGACCTCAGTGAATGAGCATTTAAAGATAATGTGCACCATGCCCCAGGCTGGCTCCTAAGAGGAAAGCTCCCTGTAAAGACTGTAGAAATTTAGGAAGTAGATTGGTTCATCGGGTTTTTTTTTTTTGGAAGTTCATCAAAGTTTGTCTACACATAATTTGTATTTTTAGCTGGGACACCTGCAAGGGAGACCATCCTGTGCTTGGTTCAGTTGAACATTAAACAAGATATCATAATTAAGGATTATAAAGAAATGATCAGCACTGTATTTGGGTGTCACATGGATGGGATGATCTGACCAAGGCAACCATATGCTCTCCTACAAGCAAGAGAAGGGCTTGGGTTTGGATGCTGAAGGTTGTTCTTAATCATAGTTACAACATTGTTAACAACCAAAGAGCAGTTAAATGGGTGTTAGCTGCATTATAGAGAAATAAATGGAAAAGGATTTCACACTGGAAAGACTGGTCTTATTCTGTTGCCCTTAAGCTTTTAGAGAGGATGTTTTCAAGGCTGTGAACTGTGAAGTAGGTAAATGTACATGAAAAGCACTCCTTTCTCCCCTTTATGCTGTCCCAGCTCCCCTATGGCACCGCATGTATGAAGGGACCCTAGGAATGCGTGGGTAGCCTGGCCAGGAGATCCAGCTCCACAGGCCCATGAGGCTGCTGGTCTGCTCCTGCACTCAGCATATGGTAACAGGTTAAGTAATGATGACATTTTAAGAAAAATAGTCTCCCAGGTTTGGGAACAACCAAATCATGGTTGAGGCTAATTCAGCAAAGGGATGTTTCTGAGACAACAGTAAAATAATAGTCTTCTCAGATATCCTCCATGCAGAGACTTTCTGGAGCTTCTAGCTCTTTCCTGCTCATTGAAGTATGGGAGATGCAGTAATACAGCTAGCAGTCAGAGAGGGACTATGGCAGGCTTGAATTAGAGCTAAGAACTTAAAGGAAGAATTTTGAAAATAAAGCGATACTGTTGGTAAGAGAGGTAAAACTCCACTCAAGGTATAAGCAATTAATGAAAAATAAAAATCCCTATTCCTTCACTTGCACTGATATGCTAGAGGCAGAGGTCATGAAATTTTACCCTATATGTTGTCCCCAGAAAGAGGAGCTGTCATTCTGTTTATGCAGAGCAGAGCCCTCTTCCTGATCCAGAAACTGCTACAATGCATTTGGTTTATATTTTTCTTTTAAGGAAAGAAAAATTTACATATCTGCTCTTCCTTAATTGAAATAAATCACCCTGACTAAATGCCCTGTCTGCTGCTTCTCATACAGCAGCACCAGGAGCTCTCAACTCCCTGAACTAGCAGCTCTCACAACTTGTGTCTTTTCTATTGTTCTTTTGCTGTATTATTCAGCTGAAATAAGTGATCTCCCACAAAGTATATTTTTAAAAATAAAATAAAATAATGGAATTATGCAGGTTGGAAAGGACCTCTCGAGGTCATCTAGTTTAATCCCTGCTCAGAGCAGGTCCAGCTACACCAAGTAGCTCAGGGATGTGTCCTGTCAAGTGCTGAATATCTCCAAGGGCAGCAATTCTACAGCTTTTTTTGAGCAACATGTACCAGTGTTTGGCCACCTTCAGGGTGCAATATTTTTCCATATATATAAAATAGTTCAAGAAGTATTTTGCAGCAAAAAAACCTGGTTGCTCATCAACAGTATAAAAGCTCCTGCACCAGACAAAGTCACACACTAAAAGAGGGAAATATTTGATAACCACCAGCAAATGACTGATGACAGTACATAGTAGAATAAATTTTATTTAGAAGATAGTGAAGCTGTTTTGAAGATTTTTTTAGTTACTTTTTTAACAAAGGAAACAGTCTAACTACAAGCAGTCAACACATTCGCAAACTCAGACTGGTAGTTTATCAAGGAACAAAAGTTCTCTGGATTCATAATTACTATATTAGAAGTTGAACAATTCAAGGAAATAAACACATATTTATATACAGAGAGATATATATTACTAGAAAAGCCCAGGCAACTCTCTAGAGCACTAGCACTGCTTCTCCATGTACACTAGACACATGGATAAGGAGCTGCGGAATATCCTTTTAACACAATCTATCTCTTACAGCTCCCCCAGTGAATTTAAGAACAACAAAAAAAACCCCATTAATTCCCATGGGAGCAAGCTGTACTCATTTTCTTTTGCAATTTTTCTTCCTGGCATGGATCTGTGGTTTACAGCTTTCATTTTGTTTTGCTAAGGGGCTCAGGACTACAGGAAGAGCTTTGTACTCCTTCCCACCACATTCTCAGCCCAGGGTGATAAGTGCTCAGCCCCACAGCAGGATTTGGGTGCCATGCCAAGGACAGAGAGATGGCTGTGGTGTGGGTGGTGCTGCCCTGCCACTTGTGTCCAGTGTGCCCCGTGCATCCCTATCTTCCTGTGTGCTGCTGAGAGAGGAGTGAGGTGTGAGGAGATGTGTAGTTGGACCCATGGCAAAATCCCAACCATGCACTTGCCTCCACCTGGCCAGAGCTGGGGTCCAGCAGGCAGCAACTGCTGCCTCAAATTTCCAGAGACTGGAAGCTCAGGTCTTAAATTTGCTCAGGAACTTTTCAGGACACCATGCCTCTGAGGAATAAAGTTAAACGTCCCGTGTTCACCTTTCAGCATGAGCAGTTTTGCACATAAATGCATATTCTGCAGCAAATGACTTTTTAAGATTGGTTTTGTTAGAACAGCTGTTGCGGTGGAGCTCTTTTTCTTGCAGTTAGTCTCTCCCTGGAGCATCAGTTGTAACATGAATGTTTTTTCTGGTTTCTAAGAAAAAAGTGCTGAAAAGCTGCACACTGCTCATGGCCCAGGAAGGAGATTTTAAAGGAAGGAGTAAACACTTGGCAAGGATAAGTGGTGGCAAGTAGTTTACAGAGCTTAAATTGGTCCTTGTGACCCATTCCTCATCTGTGGTACCAGTTCCTTGTAGAAGGCTTGTCCAATTTTACAAATTCAGAAAAATGACTACATGTCATTCATATGAATAACTCATGCTAGCAACATTCAAATAAGGGAATAATTGTTTAGTAATAATTATAAACTCCGGTCACCCTCAATAATTAGAAATGCATGGAGGATTGTGTCCTCATACAAAACTTCATCTATGGGCAATGTGCACCTGTGGGCCCTCAGTGCCTTTATGTTCAATGGAGCCTGACCAAGATCAACTGAGCTATGGCAGGCTCCATGCCACAGACTGTATCCTGTCACCCAAGTGCCACGTCCTTCTGGCTGTGACACTCACCAGAGGTCACGGGTTACAGAGAGGCCAACATGTATTTGTGCCCAATGTGCTGCCCTCTTGCATGCCATGGCTGTAGGTTCCTGGCAGTGCTGGAAATTGAACAAGTTTTGGCTCTGTTTTTGGTTTTATGACCAACCTGGTTTTGTGTCACTCATCAGGATGTGTCCCTGTGATGACTGGGCTGTCCTGGACCAACTGTGACACAGCATGGCTCAGGAAGGACATTTCTGGAAAAGTTGTGACAGGCAAGCCACTGCTTCTTCCTCCTAAACATGTCATTTTTTACTGGGCAACAGAAACAGCCAAGAAAGTTGTTTTAGAAGCCAAAACTGCACAATGTCTTTGGAAGCAGAAGAAACCAATGATTAGCATTTCAAATGTGTTTTGTTTGTTTGTTCTCCATGCAGCTGAACAGGGTTAGTGAAATGTACCTTCCCAAACAGACACCTGGGATAGCCCAGGGGATCTCAGGTGGCATTAGGAACCTGTAGCTGGGCACACAATAAACCCTCGAAGCAGTGGAGTGGTGCACTTGGTGCAGGGCATGTCTCCATTGGCTAGGCTGTAGGAGGAGGTCGGACACCCTGCTCATATTGTACATCCACAAAACCAAGGTGTCCAAATCTAAAGCTGAATTTATCCCTTTCCAGCTGTTTCTATGGCTCAACTGACTTAACAAGCCATGGTGGCTGGACTGTGTGGCCAAAGCGTCTTTAGCTGCTACCAGTAGACATTTCCCCTAATCTTTTTGCTTTTATCTTTCCCATCTACAGCAGGGCATTTGTCCCTACACTCTTGCACTGTTCTTATCTTGTAAGCTTTGCAGCACTTAAGGCAGAGGAGTAATGCAGACTGTTAAAGATAAAATACAAACATCTGGTACCACCCAGTTGTGGCTACAGCAGTCTCTGGTAACTGGCTTCCATGTGGAAGTGACACAAATTCCAGCCTGACGGACTCAAAAGTTTTTGGCAGTTTTGTAGCTTTATGTGTGTATTTCATGCTAACAGCTCAATGTGGCAGTCATGTACAGCCTTCCCTCACCTCCTCCCCTGCTGCTGGTGTGTTAGGAGAAATAATTCTCACTCTGTGGCTGTAAAAGATAACACAAAAATCTCAGTAATGCATGAACCAGGCAGTCCTCACCATTTTAAGCTCAGCTATGGTGACAAGCAGGGACATTGTGCTGCAGGATGGTCTCATGGGTGACCTGGAACACCGCCTGCCATATGGACCAGTGCTCCACTGCACTATTTCATAAGGATGCTCACAGGCACGATTTACAGAAGGCAGGGATCGTTAGTGTTCTGCCAGTTGTAATCTCTGCTCAAGTGTGTATCAATGATGTTTGGGGTTTTTTTCTGGATCCTGGAGCCTGGAAGAAACAAGCTGTTTTCTGATTATGGGGGTCTGAGCTACATGCATATTGTTCTCAGTTACACAGCATGTTTGATTACTAACATTTTGGAAATCACAGACTCTTCTTCTGGCAAAACCAATTCTTTTCTGCAATCTCACTGCATGAGCATCATTGTCACTTGAAAATTACTTTTACAGGATTGTGTTTTATATCACAGTTTTCTTCTTCCCTTAAATTAGCTTTCATCTGTGTTTTTCATAGATGCAGCTAGAGCACATGCCGGAAAGCAGGGTATCATTCTGTTGCTTTCAGTATTAAGCATGTTCCCGTTAACAGTAGCTGCTGTAATAGGTGGAAGCCCTGGCTCTGGAGCAGGTTCCCACTGAGCTACTGACTCCACAAACCCAGGAAGTGATGAGATACACCATCAAAGTTTACAGCTGAAGTATTTGTAACAGGTATAGATGAAGTACATGAGTACAAGGAAGTCTTCGGAAAGGAGGAAATACAAATAAGACTATCTTAGTGACCATGGCAGAGAGTGTTCTTGGCACATAAGCAGCCTAATGGTTTTGGTCAAGGTTTTTTAAATGGGACAAGGTCTTAATGAGAAAGTAACTTGTAAAGCTGTGCAAAAAGATGTGAGCTCTTCGGACATTTTGAGCTTGCTTTTTTTTTTCTTTTTTTTGTGCTTGTGCTGCGTCGTCATGGTTGCTAACAAGCAGAAAGAAGAGCACAGAAGTAGCTCCGCAGATAGTAATAGGGAACTTTCCTCACATGGGAAGGACAGCAAAGAGGAGACAGTTGAAGAGAACTGGTAATGGCTTCAGAAAAATATACGTTATTATCCAGTTTGGGGTCTCCCTGTTCAAAAGGGCTATGGAACAACTGGAGAAGGTCCAAGAGGGTTACCAAGGTGGTCATGGCCTAGAGCACACAGCCCAGGAGGAGACCTTGAAGGACCTGAGCTGGTTTACTCTGGAGAAGGGGAGGCTAAGACCTGATTTAACAGCTGCCTAATACCTCCTACAACTGCCTGAAAGCCTACTGCTAAACTCTTCCTAGTAGTGACGGACAATAAAAGCAGGAGCAACAGCCATGAGTTGTGGCCTAGGAGTTTTAGGTAGGACATAAAAGTTTACCAAGAGAGTAAATTTTTACTGGAGCAGTTACCCAGAGAGGAGAACCCCCGTCCTTGGAGGTTTTCAAGACTTTGCTAGATAATGGAAAGCTGGCCTGATCTAGCTTTGCTAACAGTGTTGCTTTGAGCAGGAGATTGGAGCAGTGTGGTGCATGAGGCACGGACCCCGAATGCTAGTGCAAACAGAATCGTTTATTCACGCAGTTAGCTACTATATATACTCTTACATGGTGTTAGTCTTGTGATTTACAATTGTTT
>JAVSBS010029320.1:52103-63802 GCA_033124195.1 Coracias cyanogaster | reverse complement strand
CTGTTAAAACAAACCTTGACTCTCAACTGCTGTACATTCTTCTCACAGATACCTTGTGTCTTCCCACATTCTTTCTCACAACTCCCTTGTTTTTACCCAAACTCTCACATTATCAAGAGGCCTGAGAAATAGTACATTCTGTAGTTTCCCACAGAGCAGAGACCTCCAGAGGTCCCTTACAGCCAACATGTTTGTAACTGCATTCATGCTCTGCTTGCATGCAGAGCTTCCACATAACTTTGCTGACAAAACGTAACCAGTATACAGCAGCACCTGCTGCTCACAGAAGGTATGATCTGCCTCATTATCTCCTTCCCCAAGGTTTAGGCTTTTTATCTCCTCTCTCAGATTATCTCTCTGCTTCTAAATAAATGGAGAGTAGGGAGCAAGCCACCTTCACCACCCATTGCTCATCATACTTTCCTGCAGCTGGTTCTGGCAGAGTGCTGATTGAGCTCCACAGGCCACCAGCCACAGGATGTCCTGCACTTCAAGTTCCTTGGCTTGTCTATGAGTCCTCAGGCTGCAAGCTGCATCTTCTGCCAACAGCTTTCAGGGAAGCAGCCCAGGAGGACAGCTCTCCCAACCCTGAATGGCTGGTGAAGGAGGTATGGAAAAGGCAGCAAAGAGTAACTCCCTTGGGTTCATGGTAAAAGTATCAGAGATTCCAAATGCTCAGCAGCGCTTCAGTGCTGTAAAGAGCCTCTGGAAAGGAAAGGTATGATGAACACTACAGCGTGCATCCCTCAACTTCTTAATGTCTCTGCTGTGAATAGGATTTGGCAAAGAGGACCCAGGAAGCCAGACACAGAGCTGTCACTGGTAGCTTGGGAGAACCTAATTACCCAGTAATGTGGAAAACCCCCTTGTTTATGGCATGCTGAATTACACGGATAGCTGTTCAGGTGGAAGGTAGAGCATGAAACAGGCAAAAACTTATCCAAGTGGCTATGCAATTCAAACTTCAAAGAGTCCCAGCTACTGGTTCTGCAACAGGCAGCTCTGATCTGGCAGAGAAATCAAACCTGTCATTGCATAAGCTGCCCAAAAGGAAGTTTGCCGCTCAGGCAAGACAGTCCCAGACAGTTGCTTGCATCAGCTGGGCCACAAGCTGACAGTGAACCCCCACAAAGTGTGGAGCTGGGGTAAAACTCTGTTTTTCCTGACTGAGCTCAGACTCCAAGTGATGGAGGAGAAAATACAAGAATGTGTGGGTAGCAGGTAAGACTGAGAAAGAGAAATTGGGATGCTGAAGCCTACAGGATTGCCTGAAGAAAAGAAAAGCTAATGGGATGTGAAACCTCTGTCAGTAGATGCAGATAGACAGGCGTGGGATAAGCAATTAATTGGAGGAAATTTCTGTCAATGAATATTGGCTGATTCATCTCCTGAGCAGGGCCAGGTCTCTGAGAGGACACAGTGACATGAACTGCTCCTTGGGGAATGACAATGCCGAGGCTGTGTGCAGGACCTGACCGTGCATGGCATGAATAACAGATTTCCACAAGCCCAATCACTCTGAATAAAGAAACGTTATCTCTCCCATCAGCCAATTATTTATTCACTTTCAGGAAAGCACAATGCGGGGAGAGAGACCAGCAGCAGATATTGGTATTCAAAAGCAGAATTAGAATTTTAATCTATGTCTGCTACTTGGAAGGCAAAATTCTCAATATAAATGCTAAGTATTGCGTGCTCTTATTATGAGGGCTGCATGACTATGCATTGTCGCTGCTGGTGTGGAGAGTCTGTTTGGGCATCCTTTGGCTTTGCTACAGTCTAGACATGCAAGAAAGAGTGGTAAGGAAGCCAGCCACCAGCTCCACCTGAGGACATCAGAAAGAGAACAAGACAAGGCTGGGATGGATACAACATGGAGTTAGAGTAGAGTTAAAGTGAAGTCTGGCTGAGCTCTCCCAATGCAGAGGAGATTCCTCTCCTTCCCGATGCTCTGTGAAATGTGACCCCAGTGCTCAATCCCTTCCTCTCCTCTGTCATGCATCAGTGGGGAAAAAAAGGGGAAACCAGCGAGAACAGAATGAAGTAGAACAGTCTTGCTAAATCCAAGTAGTTGCATCATTAACTGTGCCAAAGGGAAGGGATTCAGAGAAGAGGGAGACAACTAAGAACCAATGACTATGCAGGATTCAGTGGAAAAAATCTGGAGGGGAAACCAGACTTGGGATACCATAAGCAGAGGGAGAGCTACAAATGAAATGTGCCTCACAACCACTGCTGTTAACACTGAGTTTTAGAATCTCCAGGGTGTTGGACGGGAGATGAAGGACTGCATTGCCCAACTGCATGGATCTGCTGCTGCCTCAGCTACAGAGATCCACTGGCTCTGCCTGAGGACACTATGGCTACCACATTTCAGATCCCTCACACTGAGCGATGTACAAGGGAGCACAAACTGCAGACAGCAGTCTTGTAAAAAAAGAAAGAAAAGAGTTCGATTTACAAGGCCCTTGAGTAACTAAAGCTAATTAATGCCTCTCAACTGAGATGATGTTTTATATTTTCATTATAATGCCCCTTAGCAGCCCCCCCCAACACAAGTCCAGCAAGACTCAGCAGAACTCTTGCAAATCGCTGCTTCCTGCAACAGATGCATTTCCTCGAAGGCCACCCGTTCAATTGCTTACCAGTGTCAAAAGACAGGCACTGTTTGAACTCCTTGGCAATGGTTGTCGCCATAGTGGGGACATCCCACGCACATGGCTGCAGCACTAGGACCAACCCACTGAGCTCTGAAGACCACAAGCCTGCAGAGATGGCTGGCCACACAGCAACAGCTCAGGCAATACACCTGAACTGTGGCTGCCACGTGAGAGATGACCCTGCCTCTTGTCTCGTTGAGAAAGTTTTACCTCTTCCACAAACCCTGCCGAGCTGAGCTGCCTGACTTGGGAACCGCACAAAGCTCTTGATCTAATAGAGAGAGAGAGAGAGAGAGACATATCCAAAGGCTACCTATTTAGGTTGCCTCAGCTGAGGCTGCCAATAAGAATGCTGCTGGATCATTTCAAGCTCCTTTTTGGTTTCGGTCACCAACATTAAAGAGCATCTAATACCCCCAGGAACTTCAGAGAGGCCAATGGGTGCAATACACAGCAACAGAGCGTAAGGTGCAAAGCAGGAGCAACTGGGAAAGTGGAGGCTACAGTTTATTACGCTGATCCTTCTCCATCAAGCAACAATCTGCTACGTTCAACTCACTAATTCAGCCACTGAAGCTCCTCCATTTTTTCTTACAAATCTCTGAACCTTTTTTATTCCTCAACTCTTTTTTTGCATGTCAACAGCCTCTTCTTACAGTGAGTCTTACAGTACTTGCAAACATGAATTTCAGGCCGATTTGGAGAAGCACAGCCCCATTTTCTGTCCCATTTCATAAATGAAAGTGCAAGTAACAAACCTGAAATGAGTCACCGAGCTGTCAGCAAAATTCATAGGAGAAGTGTCTTATCCTCCTCAAACTTTTGCTTCTGGATTCTGATCACTATCAAGCTGAAGTTGCCACTAAAATATTTCCAGAGGTAACCAACCTACACAACATACACAAAGATGAGTCTTTCACTCCTTTGTCAAGAGACTTTTAAGTCTTGCAGATGGTTTCTGAGGGGCAGCAAAAGACCATGGTCTTCACTGAGGACTAAAACTACCTTTTGCAGTTAGGATTCACCAAAGAAAAAGGATGCATGGGAGTGCTTGGCTGCCACCAAGATCTCTGCAGAAGTAAAAAGAAGTAAAAGGCTTTCACTCTTTCAAACCAGGGCAATTTGGAGACATTACATGAAGTTAAAAACTAAAGAAAATTGGTAGGCTCCAAATGATGGACAGATGTCACACCCTCCTGGTATAACAGTTCTTGGGAACATGCCTACTCCCTAAAATGCAACGAATGTGTACAGCTCAGCTGAAATAAAAGGAGTAGGATTCATCTATTTCCATCAGGAATCTCGTTCTAAGCATTTTAAAAAAAATTCTCAGCTTCTCAGGATTGAGAGACTGTAGTGGAGAGGGAAGTGCTGATCTCGTCTCACTGGGTTCCAGTGACAGAACATGTGGGAACAGCATAGCAAAGCTTCTGAAAAGCAGCAGGGCAGAAAAGATCCCAGGGTCCTGCTGGACACCAAGTTGACCAGGAGCCACTAAGGTGCCCTTGCCCAAAGGTGGAAAGTGGTACCTTGCGCTGCCCTGGGCAAGGCCTTGCCTGCAGCTGGAGTCAGGGGACCCTTCCCCTGTGCTCAGCACTGCAGAGGCCATGCCTGCTGGGACGGCACTTGGTCTGCACAGGGTGCTACTGGAGAGAGCCAAGCTCTTGCCCAGCAGCACTGTCTGGTGCCAGGAGCCACTTGGTAACCTCATTTGAGCCGCCTCAGCACTTTTCTGAGCCCCACGGGACGCTTCTGAAGTTGCCGGCATGAGCCAGCTGATCTGCTGCCACCACTCCAGATGAGCTCCCTCTGTGGCTCAGGGACACACTGGCATGGCCGGCCCCACAGCAGCCACCTTTCTCATGCCTGGCCCTGTCTGCTCTGCAGGTTCTCCCCTGAGCTCCTGCAGCAGCACAAGCTTGTCTTGGCCATCCCTGAACCATTGCTCCGCCAGTGGGTGCAGGTGACCCAGGATTGGGTGACAAAAGTGAGGCACGTCTTCCTCTTCAGCGACACCTTGGTCAACACCAAGGCCAAGTAAGACTCATAGGCCCTAGCTGCCTTTCCTCCCAAGCCCTGGCCCTGGCCATGGCTCCAGGGCAGGGACATGCCAGGAGCAGCCCCACGCCGCCAGCACCCTGCTGCTGGAGGCACCCATGGCCGTGCCTGGGACAGGCAGATGCTGGAGGAGAGCCATGGGGCTCAACCACCTCCAGGTCACTCCCAGCTGCTTCTCTCTGCGGACATGGCACTGCCCCAAACCTCGAGGTCTGCCTGGCCCTGGGCCAGCTGTAGGTGCTCAGCAGTGAGAGCAGGGCAGCTAGCAATGCTGCTGAGGAGGGAGACAAGGCCTCCAGATCCCTTGTTGTTGTCTGGCCCTACAGCTCCTGCATCATCGCTTTCCTGTGAGTCTGGCTGCCACGTCCCACCAGAGCTTTGGGCAGCATCTCTGTCCTGCCCCACAGGGCTCTGGCAGGCCTATCTGGCTGTCCTCATGGGCAAGGATGTGCCAGTGCCACTTCTGCCCACAGCCTGGGCAGCAGCAGCCACTCAGGCTCTTGCTCCTCTCTGCAGCTCCCAGGCAGAGAAGGAGCTCTGGCTCAGCACTCTCCATCCGTAATCTCTGCCTGTCAACGCTGCCTGCGGACCCCATGCTTGCTTCACAAGGGGATGCTCCTGCTGGAGCCATGTCATGCGGAAACACCACTCCCCAGATAGGGACAGTGGCCCCCAAACTGTGGGCACCTCTGGAGCAGGCAGAGCTGGTGAAGCTGCTTCCCTTGCCATGTCCCACCAACACCTGCCCAGCCGGGTCCTCACCACTGCCACTGCTCTCCGTTCCACTGCTCGGTGGGACCTGCCTGCTTTGGGGCAGCTTGCAAGTGATCCCCAGGCTGGCACAAAAGAGAAAAGGTGGCTCAGGCCTCACACAGCTCTTTCTCTGCCCCTGCCCTGTCCACAGGCCACCAGAAGGAGTGGAGGGAGCCCAGGTTATCCAGCTGCCCTCCTTCAAGCACCTGCTGAGGCTGCTGAGTGTCCCTCCTGCCTGGCCTCTGCCCACAGAGGCTGCTCCAGCCCAGCATCAGGGCCATCGCTTCTCACCTTCTGCTCTTCTCCTCTTGCCCAGGCCATCATGCTAGGTGCCAAAATCCTGAAGCAGATGCTTGAGGACCAGGAAAAGGTGAGGATCGCTCCGGCTGCCATCTCAGCTGTCGCCACCTCTCACTCCACTCTCAGGGGCCCTTTCTGCTGCGGGGCTGTTCAGTGAGCACAGCACATTTCTTGCAGGCTAGTGAAGAGCAGCAGCCACCTCCCATCCCCTCTGGCAGCCAAGGTGGACCTGGCCGTGCAGCTGGTGAGTTTGGAGAAGATGGGGGCGGGATGGTCCTTCTTTCCTCCTCTGGCAGGTTGGCACTCATGATGCACTGGGGCTGCTGCTGCCATTCCCACAGTGCACCTCCATCCCCACTGCTCTGCGGATACCCTCGTTCCCAAGCAATGCCTCTCCCCTGTCCTCGGCGGCAGGGACAGTGCTGAGGGGGTCCAGCAACACTCACCTGGCACTTCTCCTCCATGGCTTTTTGCCCTTTTCTCCTTGGCAGCTGGCTGGACCCGCAGCAGGAGGATGTGGCTGCCCGGGGCCTATGGGCAGCAGGGGACCTCGGGTGCTGCAGAGCTGCCAGGGCTGTAGGGCTCTGACAGCAGCGGGGCTCTCCTCAGCCAGCCCCTGGCAGCTCTCTGCTGCCAGGACAGCCCGCTGCCACAGCCCATCCCAGTAAGCAAGCCTGGCCAGGGGGTCCCCATCCTGCTGGCCCCTCCAGAGAGGTGCTGTCCCCAGCACAGCGAGCCCAGGTGGGCCTTGGGGTCAAAGCTGGCTCCTCACTGAATCCCCCACCGGCAGCCACCTGAAGGGACGCTGCCTTTACCAGATGCCTACAGCCTTCTGGACCCACCCGAGGTTTGCTGCTCAGAGGTACTTGCTGCCTCCTCTCTTCAGCAAATGCTCATGTGGGAGCTGCCAGGGAGAGCAGCCCCACAGCTGCACCTTTCTGCTCACCAGACTGGGACTGGGAAAGGCTGTTGGGCCCACTACAAGCCAGCAGCCTGGAAACCAATGGTTTGCTGTGTGCAGCTGGCACAGCTGGAGGAATGTTTCTATGAACACCGTGAGGAAATCTCTGAGGAGGAGCTGCCTGGTGCATCGGCTGAGGACTCACCAGCATCAGTGGCAGAAGAAGAAACCACAACTCGATGACAGCAAAAGCCTCCCCCCTCAGAAGGTGGGGCTGCTGCTGCTGCAGGTTCAAGCAAGGTCATCCACCAGCCTGCAGCTCTGCACAAGGGCAGAGTAAGGCTGGTGCAGGTTGGCCTTCACAGTTTTGGCCATGATCCCACCAGAACTGGCTCAGCTGGGCTGAGCAAAGGCAGGCAAGGGACCTGCCTTTCAGAGCTACAGTAGCAATTGAGCAGGTAGGTTCTTGCCATCTGTTAGCATCCACATTTCTGTTAAAGGTGCAAGTGCCTCCAGAAGCTCCAAAAAGCACCTGAAGAGCTCCTCTAATGAAAGAAGGACAAGGCAGGATAGGGTAGGATAGGATAGGATAGGATAGGATAGGATAAGATAGGATAGGATAGGATGTACTGTGTTTACTTCACAAGGAGCAGTAAAAGAAAAGTTCAGCAAGCTAGATTTTATTGACTTTCCTTGTGGGGGGAAAAAAGTAGGCAGATCATCTTGGGCAGCAGTGCCCCTATTTCAGGTCGGGCTCTGGATACACTTCCTCTTGGTAGGTCTTGTCACGTCCAAGCTGTTACTCTTCACTGCTTCATCTTCTGAGGATGCAATCTGAAAACAAGTCCCATCACTTCATGTCCTCCTAGAATGTGCTTAGAAACTGCATGACAAGCAACACTGAAAACTGTAATAAAACTTGCATATCACTAAGCAGACTTGCAGTTTTTTTGAAGAGTCTCTTACAACTCCTGAATTATTGAAGAAAAACTAGAAGAAGAAGACTGGTCCTACATGTAGTAAGAGAGTAACACGAGGTTGCAGTGGAAGGGCACACTGGGGTTATTCACTCATTCACTCATCCCTTCATCCAGAGTGCTGCTGGATCATGTCCGGTTTCTCTTAGATGGCAGGCATCTGGACATCAAATCCAGAGAACATGTCCCTTTTCTCTGGCTTTTATCAGCAGACACCTCCTTGGCCTCTATTGTACATCAGTTTCCCAAGGAAAAAAGAAGACCTGAGGTAACTATTGCCCTGCCCTGGTATCCCCTGCTTTTTCAGCACAGGTACTTGTCCACAAAATGTACAGAATGGTCCAAAATCTAAAGGAAATTTACCAAGCACCACATCATAAGATCCTAGAATAATAGACTGATTTGGGTTGGAAGGGACCTTAAAGATCATCTAGTTCTAACCCCCCTGCCATGGCAGGGACACCTTCCACTAGACCAGGTTGCTCAAGGCCCCAGCTAACACTTGTGAGGTCTGCAAAAAAAGAAACAGCTCTTCCAAGGAGTTGATACAGCCTGCATATATACATATAAAATATATATATGCTGGTAATGTAGTAGATAAATAAATTGGTAAATATAAAATATAGGGACTTGAAAAGCACATGAGTACCTATCCCCAGCTTTATCAGAGCCTTGCTGCATTCCTTGGACAAACCATCTCCCTTCTGATTTTGCCATCTTTTAAAGGGGAGTCAGCAAAGCTGCTCCTTCTACAAAGGCGTTTATGAATGAAGGGTGCAGCACTTGGATCAGATGTGACTTTTACAGTTGTCCACAGGGGATTAATGATGGCAGTGCTTCATGGTTCTATCAACCCTGCATTTGTATTGGACTCAGAAGCATTTAAAACTCCTTCACTCCTAGCCAGGAATCAGAATAAATGTGGAAAAGGAGATGAGCTACATCAGTGGTTTCCCATAGAACAAGTCTTAATGGCACAAGTAAGGATCCTCTTCTCATGAGGTGTTTCCATCCCATTCTACTGCCTTTTCAACACCTCTTCTCATAGTGACTGGCTCTGGAAGGCCCCAGTATTATGATAGAAAAGGTCCTGACTTGTGAGTTCCAGCCAGGAAAAGGTAGGACATGACTAAAAAGGCACAACCCACATTAGGTGTGAGCTGTGCTGTGCAGAAGCATTGCTGACTCAGAAAGAGCTGGGGACATGTGCCTGCTAGTTCTCAAACTGAAGACAAGGGGCAAGTGACAGCAGAAGAAAATTCAACAGAGGTGATAAACCGAGAGCTATTGATGGGGCTCCTTGTGCACTCCAGAAACTCCCCTGGCTGGCTGGGACAGGCACAGCCACAGCCTTTCCAACATTGTTGCCAGCTGGCTGCTGTGGAACATGGAGGGTGTGGGGAGCTGGTCCCACAGGCAGCGGAGACCAGCTTCAGGACAGGTAAGACTGCACTGGGGAAGGCATCTGCAGCAAAAAGGGCTGATGAAAAGCTCCTTTGGGGGCTTTTTGAAGCTGGGAAAAGCGCCTTTCCTGTGCTGGGGGCTGTCAGTTGGTGGGCGGGCTGCTGAGATAGCCTGAGCAGAACCAGCACCACCCACTGTTGACCAGGCCACCAGGCTATAAGAAACCTCAGCAACTAGTCACTGTCCATAGAGCACAGGGTGAGCAACCAGTGCTTGCGTGTGCCCCGCCGGTGCTGCAGTTGGCTACAGCTCTTAGGGCAGGGCACTGAGCATCTGCCAGTGTACAAGGTAAGTTCAGCCCCTCTAAGCGGTCAGAGGTCAAGGGCGGTCATCCCAACTGGCCCTCAAGTCACAAGGTGACAGTTGCTTATAGAGATCCAGCCGTGGTTGCTACCTGGCCGAAGGCTGTTGTTAGAAAAGCTGTGGGCACCCAGACAGAAGCCCCATGCAAACATGTGGGTGTCCAGGCCTCTGGCTGCAGAGAGTGCTGGAGCCTGGCACTTGCAGTGGAGGGTAGTGGTGGCAACACCTGTGTCAGGTGTGACCAGGTGAATGATCTGCTCAGCCAGGTGGCTGAGCTGAAGGATGAAGTGAAGAGTTTGAGGAGTATCAGGGACTGTGAGAGAGAGACTGACTGGTGGACCCACTCCCTGAGAGAAAGGACACAGCTTGAGGCCCCACATAAATCAGAGGACCCCCTCCCCTCTTGTCACCAGGAAGTAGGAGGGGACCTCAGAGAAGGAGGGGAATGGAAATAGGTCCCTGCCCGGGGAAGCAGGTGAATCCCCTCCCCAAGGGTAACCTTCCCAGTTACCCTTGCAGAATAGGTATGGAGTCCTGCAGGAGGAACTGGCTGTTGCAGAGGAGGATGGTTCACCCAGGCCAGAAATGCCAGAAAGACCATGTCGCCAAAGACCCAGCATCACAACCGGCTCCAAAAGGAAAAGCAGACAGGTCATTGTTGTGGGTGACTCTCTAGTGAGTGGGGCAGAGGAGCAATATGCCGTCCTGACCCACTTCACAGGGAAGCCTGCTGCCTCCCTGGGGCACGGGTTAGGGAGGTGTTGGACAAACTTCCTGCCCTAATAAACCCCTCTGATTATTATCCCCTTCTAGTATTTCAGGTGGGTAGTCATGAAGTGGGTAGAAGGAGCCCAAAATCAATTAAAACATAATTTAGAGCCTTGGGACAGCTGCTTAAGGGATCAGGAATGCAAGTTGTGTTCTCCTCTATCTCTTCAGTGGCAATCCTGAAAGAGGAAACTAACAGGAAGAGACAACAGGTCAACTTGGGGCTCTGGGACTGGTGTTATCAGGAGGGCTTTGGGTTTTCTGATCATGAGCTGCTATATGAGACACTTGACCTGCTGGTGGCAGGTGGGATGCACCTGTCCCAGAAAGGGAAAAGGATTTTGGGGCAGGAGTTAGTAGGGCTCATTGACAGGGCTTTAAACTAGATATGAAGGGGGAAGGGGCCTGTTAGGAATAAGCCCAAGGGAAGCATGCCAGGGCTTGAAGGATGGCAGACTAGGGAGGACTCTTGCTCTGCCATTTCATTTGAGAGAAGGGATAGATGTTTAGAAATCATGGAAGCACCTGAGAAGGGTCTGATAGGAAATGGGGCCCACACTCACAAAAAGGTGTTGGAATCATTAGCTCATCTGAAGTGCATCTATACCCATGCACACAGCATGAGCAACAAACAAGGGGGAGCTTGAAGCCACGATGCACCAGGAAATCTATGACATAGTGGCTATCATAGAAACATGGTGGGATGCCTCACATGACTGGAGTGCCACAATCAATGGCTACAAGCTCTTCAGGAGAGATAGACAGGGAAGGAGAAGTGATGGAGTGGCCCTCTATGTTACAGAATGCTATGAGAGCTCAGAAGTCAAGTATAGTGATGATGGGGTTGAGGGTGTTTGTATGAGGTTAAGGGCCAGTAAAGCTGATATTGCTGTAAGAGTCTGCTATAGACCTCACAACCAAAGCAGTGAGGTGGATGAAGCTTTCTATAAGCGGCTGGGAGAAATCTCGCAGTCACTTGCCATTGTTCTTGTGGGGGACTTTAACCTCCCAGGTATCTGCTGGGAATACCACACAGCAGAGAGGGAACAATCCAGGAAAGTTCCTGGAATGCGTAGAGGATAAATTCCTCACACAGCTACTTCAAGAGGGAACTCTTAAAGGCAGAGGAGCAGTCTGTCCCTGTGTGCTGAAAAACAAGTAGGTGGGGAAGGAGACTGGCCTGGCTAAATAGGGACCTTTGACTGGACCTCAAGAACAAAAGGAGAGTCTATCACATTCAGAAGAGGGGGCAGGTCTCTTATGAAGACTATAAAGATGTAGTGAAGCTATGCAGGGAGAAAATTAAGAGAACCGAAGTGCATCTGGAGCTCAACCTACCTACATCTGTTAAGGATAATAAAAAATGTTTCTATAAATGCAAAGCAACAAAAGGAGGATTAGGGAAAATCTCCCTTCTTTATTGGATGCAGAGGGAAACATAGTAACAAAGGATGAGGAAAAGGCTGAGGTGCTCAATGCCTACTTTGCCTCAGTCTTTAGCAGTGGAACTAGCTG
>JAVSBS010029320.1:31825-52003 GCA_033124195.1 Coracias cyanogaster | reverse complement strand
TCAATGGGCCAGTGTTAACGGTATGAGCTTCAACAAGGCCAAGTGCCAGGTCCTGCACTTGGGCCACAACAACCCCATGCAACGGGCCTGGGGAAGTGTGGCTGGAAAGCTGCCTGGCAGAAAAGGACCTGGGGGTTCTAATTGACAGGTGGCTGAATATGAGTCAGCAGTGTGCCCAGGTGGCCAAGAAAGCCAATGGCATCCTGGCTTGTATTAGAAATAACGTGATCAGCAGAAACAGGGAGGTGATTGTCCAGCTGTACTCAGCACTGGTGAGGCCACACCTTGAATATTGTGTCCAGTTTTGGGCACCTCAATACAAGAGAGATATTGAAGTGCTGGAGCGAGTGCAGAGGAGGACAACAAAGTGTGTGAAGGGCCTGGAGAATAAATCTTATGAAGAGCAATTGAAGGAGCTTGGAAGTAAAAGGCTTTCACTCCTTCAAACCGGGGCAATTTGGAGACATTGCTTGAAGTTAAAAATCAAGGAAAATTGGTAGGCCCATCCCCACTAGCAGGAGCAGTGGCCAGGGCTGGGGTCTCCAGTGATTCAGAGATGTCTGTACAACCCTTCTGGGACTGCCTCTGTAAGGGGAAGAGCTGGTAGCAGAATTGCATGGCTTCCAGTATTGCCCCTCTTACCTCCTGCTTTCTTCAACTCCCTTCCCAAAGTTTTCCCGTGCTTAATACAGACATGCCTGCTGTGGATGATCCATTTGCTGCTCTCACGCTACTACCTCTCTTGTAGGATCCACCCAGCATCCAGTTCAGCAGTTAGAACCTGATTCTAGGCTGTTTGTATGGTGTCAGTAGTATGATGACAGCATGGCTCTGGATCAATCCCTGGCTGATACCATCAGGGTTTTGTATACTGATAATGAAGCAAAGTGCTGCTCTGTCCTATTGCTTACCATCTCAGGATCTTGTTAATTCCTGCTGCTCAAGGAACATCATTTATGCAGTAAATTATTGATGAATGCAGCCCTGTGAAAGTTTTAAATTGTTGCCTGTCATTCTGCTGAATTAACAATACGTGGAACAGTTGCAGCAAACACCATCTCCCTGATCTGAAGGAAGAGAGGGGAAAATGGACAAAAACACTTTTCTTGGATAACTGCAAAGGTACCGAAAATGTTTTGCTTCTCCATAACAATATTTGATTTTACTAGAAACTATATACAAAGTAAGGAGAGTGGTGAGCTCCCAGCAGCTATCAGGAGAAGACACTTGCAGTGAAGAGACACCAGTGGACTAAAAATAAGATGCTCCCTTCAAAGGTAGTGTTGAATCCTCATTGTCTTCAGTAGTTACAGGAAAGATTTTTATTTAGAGAATATGTATAAATGGGATCTTGTTTGCATAGCTACAGTACATTTATTTAAGAAAAGAATCTAAGAGGAAAAGAAGTGTCTGCTAATTGATTCAGACCTGGCCTTTCTAGAGCATGCACTCCAGGCACCAAGGCTATTCGCTGCACAGCATTACTGGTGACTGATAACACTGTGGGTGATTTTTTTCTTCAACACTTGCTTTCTTTTGTTACTTTGCAACGCTGAACAATAAATTACTCTTGAAGAACTTCAGAGGCTGAATTCTGTATTTCAGGTATGGGCTTGCCAGCTAAATTGCTCTCTTTACATGAGCATGGGAAAAAATGCCCAGAGCAGGCCAAGACCAGCATTCCCAGTGGCTGGATCCACGAAGGTTGTCAGGACCATGCCAAGTGTTTGTGAGAGACACAAACCCTTGTCTGAGGGATCTCCTTAACCAGCACGAGGTTTAGGTGGACAGAGGAAAGTCTCCCCAGCATAGAACTGTTGCCCAGGCTGTGGTTGCTGGTGGCATGAGCGCTTTGCTGGTGATAAATTTACTCTCCTTCAGCCTGCTATCTGGCTCTTCAGGAGAAAGCATCTTAGGAAGAGGAAGACAAAAGGGAGCTGTGCTCCAGGATTAGTCTACAGCTGCATTTGGGGGCTTGTAACAGGGAAGGAGACAAGAGCTATCAGAAGGGAAAGATCTTTTCTGCTGGAGGAGGAAACCTAGCACCTGCTTAGAAAGGCAACTGTAGGTTGGGCAGCCTACACAAAGGGGGCTGCAGCACAGTGAAAAAGGCAGAGCTATTCCTTTGCTCATACTCCAAAATGTTTGTAGTCAGGCAGCTAAATACATCCCTTCTGATGCTGCTGCTGTTCATGAGATGAGAGGCTGGAGTCATGCCAGGAGGTGCTCAGTGTGGCCATGGATGGTGGGGAGCAAGGGCAATTGAGGTCTCTGCCTGTGCTTCAGCTCAGGATGCTGATCCAAGATGGTAATTTGTCAGCAATGAAAAAAGCAGGTTTTTCAGATTGGAAAATTGCATACTGTGGAGTCAAGGGTCCCTTTGCAGAGGGAAGGGGACTCTACAGATGAAGCACCCTACCAGCAGTGCAAAAATTCTCAGCTGTCTGTGTTCAAATCCTGGGAGTAGTGCTGCAACCCTTTAAAAAATAGACAAACCTGTTCTCTAAATTACCTGATGTGATCTCACCTCCTGAAATGGGCCCAGTGAGCCTTGGCTCACACTACCCTGATGGCCATGAGGGACAGCAAAGAAAGGAGGAGACAAAGGCTGAGTGAGGAGGTAACACAGGTTGAGCAGAGGGCAGGGCTGTGGGAAAGGGATGCAGTGTTAACCCAGCTTTTCCAATCTTTCCATGGGAATTGCTCTTTGGGCTAGGCTCTGCAACAAACTGAGCCTCAGGAAGGAGAACGGGGAAATAAGGACCTGAATTGGTAAAAAGTGGAACAGAGGGATGAAGAAAAGGAGCAAGCCCAAGAAGCCAGGGAAGAGGAAGTGTTAGAGGCCAAGGAAGATCTGTAAGAAGGAAGAAAATCAGCCCAAATCAGACAGCAAGCTTCAGAGATGGCAGGAGAGAAGAAAAGCGTGAATGAGTTGGCCATTCTCAGGTTAGAGTCTCCTGGCAAGCACATTTTCACGTTTTTGAAAGTGAGGATGAGAATGGGGACAGGAGTGCAGTGGAGCTGGGGCTGCAGTGGGGGCACTGGTCTGCCCTATCAGATGGTTGGGGACATGGCTTACCTGCCAGCCACTGCATGAAAGCTGCTCACCACTTTCATCTCACAAGCTCCGGGAGGCCAAAAGGGATACCCATACCTAATTTCTGTTTTGCCATTCCATCTACTGCCCAGGCAGGTGGCAAACACCACCACCCACCTCCATTCCCTGTCCACTTTGCCAACGTCTCCTTTACAGACAGGCTGCCCAAACACATTATACCTTTCTCAAGACCAGGGAATGGATAATCAGGATGCCTCAGTTCAATTCTGTAGCAAAAATCCTGATCCTTCAGGCCTGAAAGCTGTTTAGATAGATCCACTCAGGCCCATCAGAAAGGAGTGATTCAGGTCTCTATTCTGGATTTTGCAAGAGGAACACTTTTGGGTATCTAGGAAAAACTGTTCCACAGTTGTACTTGGTACACACCAGATCCTTAATTTAACCTGATCCATAACATTTTTAAAGCATATTTCCATACTTACATAGACTTTTCACAAGCTGCAAACTATGCTTTTCTCAACAATATATTTCTAAGGAGTCTGAAATTACCATAATATGTTTTGTAGAGCAGAGAAAGCCCTGGGCTTATTTCCTAGCTTTTGTTTTCCTTCATTATTTAACAATAATTATACCACTGTATCCAGAAGACTAAAAAGTAGTCAAAAAGGTTTTCATTTTATTAAATAGCATAGCCAAGCTGCAAAAAGTACAAGAGATTTAAGCCCAGTTGTCATGATATGCTGGAGTCAGGTGACAGGATCCATCCCAAGATGCTAATGCAAAGCTAGATTTTCTCAGCTACTGGGATAATGAACTCATGCTGGATTTAAGAAAATTATTGTATTTCTAGACAAATTATCTGGAAGTGTAGACTCACATTAACATACTTTGTAACGAATGATCTTTCAGCAAACCAAATATAATCTTTCTCAGCAATTCTTCCACTCCCAGGAGATGGAAAAGGAGGGATATAAATAAATGCATGTAGAGAGGTTCAAGCAGGTAATGAAGAATTGTATGAGTCTACATCGTGCAGTATGTGGACTACAATTTTAAAACCCTGAGAAGCAAGATTGCATTTTGTTAAAGCATAACTCTGCTTTGTGGACCTAATCCTGCAGACAGAAGATCCTTCAACAGCCTCTGTGCTGTTGTAGCTGCCAAATTTCCCAGAATATTCTGAAACCCAGAATGTTAGAAAATTTAAAATATGTTATGTGAAGCTGTATTTTAAGCATATAGTTTCTCCTGTGTCCAGAGTGGTTACTTATTTACGGAAAGAGGGAGGAAAGGAGGGTTGTTTGCCTTAAGTAAAAACTGTAGGATAACTCTGCAAAGAGAACTGAATTATATTTAAGCCACATCAATTTTTTCTCAGTCATGACAGATTTTACATTTTTATGTAAAATCAACCCATAATTGGATTGATCTGTTCCGTAGTTGGAAAAAAGGTTATTCCTGAAATTCTGATACTTGTCCAGAAACCAATATGGAAACTGAGACTGCAAACCCCTATTATTTCCAGCTGAGCAAAAATCTGTTATGGAAATGAAGCATACTAATTCAGTTACTCTTCATATAACATATTTGTCCCAAAGTTGTATCATATACACTTTTCAGAGTCACGCGCAAGTTGAAAAACTTCATGAGAAAAGTATATGCTGCAACAAAAAGAATTCAGTGGGCGGGTGTGCATGGAGGACAGCTTCGGCATCTTTTAATCTGTTTTTTTCTCACTTGGTGAACAAGTCTTTCAGCCAAAAACAGGAGTAAGAGCTGCAGCTTCAGAAGTTGATCAACAGGATTTAAGTCATGGTTTACAGTGTATTACAGAGAGAAAGTATTAAATAAGATTCAAATTTTCATATTAGAATTCTTCTGTAAAAGGTACTCTTTTTTTTTCTGTTTTAGATGACAGTTTGCTTGGTATAGAATCCAAGCTTCCTTCTTGGGTTTTGTACAAATTGAGCAAGAAGTAGGGAAAATAAACCAAATATCTTAATCCTGCTCAAGGTAACCCAAAGGCAGGCTCCACGCCCCTGTCCCTGCTTCTCTGCCTGTGCAACAGTAAACAAATACTGGACACTTCCAAAAACCAACTAAGCCTCACCACAGCAGTCCAAAATGTGGCAATACATTATGAAGACAGGAGGCAAGGGTCAGACCCATAGACAAAAAAGGATGTTGTGGAGTAATTAATTTGTCTGTGCTATAGGTGATGAGCAAGTGGCTCATCCTCAGTGAGTTTGATGGCTCTTCATTCTCCATTACATTTAACAGGTGCAATCTACACTGCACTCAGTCTGGTAGGGGTCACATAATATTTGTCTTCAATCTCTGCAAGGTGTCTGAGGTCCTTGAAGGCATCAAGGGGTAGCCATGCACAGAGACCAGACCTGACAGCAGCACCTTGTTGTCTTACGGAGAGTGGGGATGGGAAAGTCCTTGCTTGCTTTTTATAAGTTAATCGAGGAGAAGCTTAAGTGGGTGTTGAATTCACTGTCATGACACAGTACTACAGGCTCCTCCTGGGAAGAACATGAGTGGTTCCATTTTGTCTCTCTTCATTATCATCTTAATTTTATTACTTTACCAACTACCCTCTATGTGTTTGGGTGTTTATTTTGCATTAAGTCAGACGTAAATGGGCATGTCCTCCCCTTGATGGTGAGTGAATGTGAAATGCAGCCAAAGCCTATTAAGGACCTGCCTCTAAAATATATTGGCACTAAGAAATGTTCAGTACAAATGGGAGCTGACACTGACTGATAATGCCATGCAGTCACCAGCCTAGCTAGTGACCCCAATGCTTCTTCATGCCTAGTCATTCCCTGCTTTACACTCGGGATGGGGGAAAATGTATTACATCTCCCAGAGAAAGGCATTTTGCCTTCTGCTGCAGGAGTTAGGGTCCATTCACCTGAGGAAAGTACTGGGTGAACAGGTTTAATCCTACCCCCTTCCAAGTCGCAAAAAGCAGGATTGTACCCAATGCGATAAATTGTTCCTGTTAACTACTGTGCAGCGTACCAAACAGCCTGCTGTTGCAATAAAATATTTATAACTAATCATTTTGTTAAATGAAATGTACTTAGGGCACCTTTTATAATTAACAAGGCATGTTCCAGGTAATTTTGATTATGGTGTTTACCAGGTTCTACAAGCATACATAATAAGTACCTACAAACAACTGCCCATATTAAGCTGTAGTATTACAAACAAGAGCAATTTATCTCCTAGGAAGGTTAGTATTATTTGTTTGTAAACAGGCATAAGGGTAGGACCTTTGCCAAACAAAAGGATGGGTTAGTGGGATGATAAAACTATAAACCCTGCAATGCATGAACATTTTATTGTAGAGCTACAGTAATGGACTAATAAGGATGTTTTAGAAAATACTTTAATGAAGCTGGATTTTGCTGACAGATAATGTTTAAAGATACTGGTAGGTCAAGATGTACTTAATGATGCATTAGATGACCTGAGTGCTGGCATTAGCATTGAAATAACAGCTCACAGTGTGAGCAAGGCATTCTCAGTGGATTACAGCTACATGAACACATCCAGCGTTTACCATTAAATTGTCTAATTTGCAGATTAGAGACCAAAAGAAGACATTAGAGGGGTTTGTGCTGAAGTGAAACCTCCAATACCTGCCATTCATCTGTTTCTCAACAAGCTGGAGGTTGCGCATATAAGGAACACTTAAAGATTTGTTGTAATCTAACCAGAGAGCAGAGATGTTGCATTTTTAGTTCACTGACTTGATCACAGCAATGCAGAGTGCTGGACCATCTCCTGTTTGTGTCTTCTGTGGAAACACAACACAGCCACTACTGCCATTTCCCATGGATGTCTGGCAGAACAAACCTAGTCAGGATGAAGTTACTCACTGGGATGCATCTTGCAGTAAAAAACAAGAGTAGGCTTAAACAACTAAACCTCAACATTTTCATATTACAGATGTAGTCTGAGGAGACAGCTCCAAATGCTTATTGGAGCATCTTCTGAGGAATAATTGTCCTTTGGCAAGAGCTAGCCAAATGAGCATCTTGCCCCTTCTATCCCTGCCTGGCAGAACAAGCAGGGTGTACAGCACTGAGGCTGAGCAAGGGAGAAGGAAGCCTGGTCTTGTATACCTCAGCAAGCCCTTCCTAATACAAGCCCCAGCGCTCCTTGGGGATGGAGTGGGAAATTCCACTCTGATGCACACATATGTCCCCTGTCTCTCCCAAGCCCTTGTATGCTGGCGTGGCCAGTCCATAGAGACCCCAGGGCAGGGGGACAAGTTGTCTTGGGTGGAAGAGGCACCACTGTCATGTGGGTCAAGCCAAGTAAAGGCCAGAGGTTCCGTGCAGCAGCCACCAGGGATGTGCCATAAACTTGGGCCCAGCACTGCAGGATTAGGCCTTCCTTCCCATGAATTTACTGTGAATGTGGCATTTTGTGCCTTACTCTTAAGGCAAAAGGCTGGGGCTGGCTCTGCCAGTGGTTCAGGAGCTAGCAATTCTCACATATTCATTACTTTTATTGGTGCTCTGCATTCAATTTTTGCAAACTGCTGAGCAGCTTTGTGAAGCTATGTGTGGCTTCAGCTCTCACTGGCTTAATTGTTGGTCCTTTGGTAACCAATACCTACAACATGAATTAACCGTCTGCAAAATGCTGCCCCACCTTATTTGTGCCAAATCTCCATATCCTTATTTGAGATCTTGGACTGAAGGGGGAAAAATGTGCATACAATTTTCTTGCAAAACATTTATTAGCTTGGTTTCTTTTTTTAAGGCTGTGTCAATATTTGGCTCATGTCCTCTGTAGAGGTAGGCATTTCTGTTTCAAATATAATGCAAAACAAAGTGAGAAATTAAGATCTTTAATGATGCTCAGTTTGAATGCTGACAAAATTATTGTGGATTTTCACTTCATTTAACTTGCTTCTTTTTGTCTGTCTGCAGAGTAACTGAGGTTCCCCAGGCAGTCTAGCTCAGGTTAGGATTACCCATCCTGGTTGCTCCATTGTGGTGGTGTTGCACCAGTTTCTTTGAGTTTGTCCTAAAACTAGTGGAAGAACAGACAAAGATACATGAAACCGGATGAAAAATTCCTGATTTCCTTTTTCATGCTGAAGCCAGCAGATGGTGCTTACTGCCCTTACATGCTTCTTGGAGAAACCCTACACTATGTGCTAGTTTATTTATGGTATTTACCAGGAAACAGCTATAAGGCTTACAGATACTTGTCAGTTTTCAGAAAGCTGAAGGATTGGGCTCTGAAAGCAAAACACATCCCACAGTGTTGAGAGCTTTAGGATTTCAAATCCCTGTGAGTCTGGTTGTTTTCATGGACTGTTTTATCAAAATGCTGCTTTGCTGCCATCATAATAATTTGGGGTTTTTTTTCTTTAAAATTGGAATGTGGGAGGAGGAGAACAAATTGTACCATCTCCTTGGACAGGTTTCAAAGTGAAGCTTGCAGAAGCAGTCTGTAAGAGACAGCTGATGCCTCCTGTATGGGGTTGCTGAGGCCCAGGAGAGCCTGTGCAAGTTGGGATGATTTGCAGGGAATACTGAGTAGCATGTGCTTCCAGAAGGGATGCTCTGAGATGGCTTCAGCCCAGAGGAAAAGGTTGATAAGCTCTCAGAAAAGCATCTTCCTGACCTGTTCCCAGCACTGGTAAAGAAGTGCTATCCATCCTCACTGCTGAGGGGGCAAAGCTGTTGGGTTCCCATGTATGCTTTGGGAGACAGAGCACCTGTGGAAAAGCATGTTGTGAACCTTCTCAGGGGCCTTCCACATGCTCCAGGACAGGCTGCTGGCTTTCTCCGCACCTTTACACCTTGAATTTTTTTTTCAGAACAGCTACAAAAAGCTGAAAAGTTGCCAAGCATCCACCTCAAGGATGCTGTTCTCTCTCCTGGGGTGGCTTACATGTATTGTAAACTGCATGGAGACTGGACTACACAGGCTAAAACAAAAAAAAAACAAACTGAAAAAGAGCTGCTCTGTCTCTTGATGAGGGAGAGTGTGAGCAGCAGTGTGCTCAGGATAAAAGACTAAGCCACACATTTACACCATTCACTCCCATACAAAGAGCTTACCTTGTTCTTATTTATTTACTTACATGTTTCCTTTCTACAGACACAAAACCAGAATAGAAACTCATCCAGCAGACTGCACCTTCCCATGAGCATCTTTTATTAAATATTATTCTCTTTCTCTCATTCTGTGTAGCTGAATTATTATGACTCCATTAAAGCAGTGATTTCTACCTCCAGCCATGAGTCAACAAGTTTAGTAATAGATAATAATTTTCCTTATCTTTAAAACCAGTAGGAATTTTTTTCCAGATAACTTGTGTCCGACCAGTTCTCTCTGCTTCCAGCCCTATCACGGTGTCAGCAGGAATAGCCTGAGTTTTAAACTTTGTCTTTGATGATGGCAGCAGAAGCAGTATTCTCTTTTGGGGTTCTTTTGTTGTTTGGGTTATTTTTTATGGATTACCTGTAGTGCAAGCACAGCTGGGTTTTCTACACAGGAAGGCAAATTCTAAATCCATCAAGGCTGGTTAGAAAAGGCAGAAGCCCTGCAGTTTGGATGGATTAATTCCCTTGGCCACACTTACCAGCTTTGGCAACAAACCCAGGGAAGCCAGAGTTGCAAGGAACCCATTCTGCCCAGTACTCTACTCCTGCAGTCCAGACTTGCATTCTCAGGTTTTCTCCAGGCAGCATTGTTTCCTTCTATCTGCATGTCTGACCTGGAAAATTGGTGAAATCTCAGAAATATCAGTTATTTTCCCAAGACCACCAACTAGTTAATTCTTTTTACCTCACTGGAAATAATGCAAGATAAAACTCTCTGGTTATTAGTATCTGTATGATTTGATTGTGTGCAGGTAGTGTGAATCAAAGATTTTTTAAATAATATAGGAGAAGAGTGTGTTTAGGCTTGGCAGAGTAACCAGGAAGGTCTGGCCCTGGCAAGTCTGGCCCAGTTTGAACTCTTACTGGGGAATTAATATGTTTCAAATACCTGGAGCTGATACCCATAGTAAGATAGAAGTAGACATATGGAATAACTTTTTAGTTTTGAGCTGTGTGCTCGGAGCCTTCTCTTCTCCAGGCAGAACAGCCCCAACTCTCTCAGCCTGTCTTTGTAGGAGAGATGCTCCAGCCCTCTGATCATTTTTGCGGCCCTCCTCTAGACCCCGTTCTATCAGGTCCATGTCCTTCTTGTGTTGCGGGTTGCAGAGCTGGACACAGTACTCGAGGTGAGGTTTCACCAAGGCAGAGTAGAGGGGCAGAATCACCTCTCTCTATCTGCTGTCCATGCTTCTTTTGATGCAGCTCAAGATGTGATTGGCCTTCTGGGCTGCCATTGCGCATTGTTGGCTCATGTCTCAAGCGGTTATTAATGTATTATCCAGCTACTTAATGTTTGGCTTGTGTCGTGTGCAGGCTGAGTAACTTTGACTAACTTAAACAACCAATCTGCAAGAATAAGGCTTGCATATTCAGTTTGCTTCCTGTCCTATTTCTGGGACCATGGTGCAAGCACAAGTCTTGTTACAGAAGGCAAAAATTGCTCAGTGACTCCATGGCCCCATTTCAGCAAAGCACAGGCAGCTGCCAGGCACTGAGCTCCATGGGAGACATGCAAACATGCTTCCTTGCTTTGATGGAGCGAAGACACAGAAAGGTCTCTAAAATCTGCTTTGCTCCTGAAAAATTCCATTTCAGGGCCCCTGTTGATTTCAGTGAGAGAAAATCCCTCTTTCAAGGGTGAATAAATGTATTTCACCGATGTAGAGATCAGCACTCACACAGCTTTGAAATGTGAAATGCTGAGCATCTCTAGCATCAGGGTGAGCACTGTGCCGCCTTGCTTTATCGCCCAGCCCAGACCTTCCCCCACCCAGGCTGTCTTCATCTGCCCACAGGAGCAGAGAGAGAGGAGTCACGTCTCCTCCAGGTCACCTTGGGTTTCCATAGTGACTATTTGAATGCAATTGTCTTATCAATCAGAACCTCCTTTACTCTCATAAGCAACTATAAAATCTCTTCTGGTTTCTATAGCAACCATCTTTAAACCCATATATTTGTTTTCTCTAGGCTTAGCTGAACTGTTGGAAATAGTGCAAATTAACTGCTGGTGTAATATTTCTTACATTTTTTTTCCCCTTAAGCTATCCTTTACTGTCATCCAGAACAACAGTTATGACGAGGCTGCTGTCCTTTTGTTTCAGTTACTTAGAGAACCTCTTTGCTGCCTAACCACATGAGCAATGCCTCTTAAAAATCATCATTTTCATGAGGAACACGGAAAACCTGAAACCTCTGGAGTTCAGCCTTCCCCTTCCCAATTCAGACCCCAGGCAATTAGAAGAAAAAATATCACTGTTTTGTTACCTTAAATCACTTCTTGTAATAATACAAGAGAATAGCAGCTTCCCTCCAGTAACCTCAGCATAAAGCACAGTTGTTACTTAACAGCAACACTCTGAGTTAGTCAAATACTATTATCGGTGCAGCATGAAGAATGTGCACAAGGTTAATGGCCCATCTGCACTGCAGACCAAATAAATGTCAAGAAGGTTGGGGTTTTTTTAACCTGCAGGCAAGGCTCACATCACATTGTCTATGGTTTCCTTTGACCAGAGAGCAGGAGGACATAAAGTTATCTAAAAAAGCTGACACTGGCACAATCACAGCTACGCTCTTACCTCATGATCTGACTATAGACACGCATTGGTTTTAAGTCTCAAAGTTCATTTTTCCTGTATAGTGCTTAATTCAAAGTTATAAAGTTAGTAATAGATAATTATTCTGCTTTGAAACTCTGTGGCAGCATTTTCTGGGATCCTCTTAGTAGTAGCAGATTGCAGCCATACCAGATCTACCTCTGTGCAACTCCCAAGCTGCATGGAAAGGTAGCTGGACTATCAAAGTGGAAGAGAGGACCTCTGCTCCATCTGTGGTGCTGGTTTCTAGCTATCCTGGACTTTTCTTACTCCTCTTCCTCTGCATTAGGAAAACAATTTTGGTTTTGGAGGAAGATGTCATAATTGTTTGCTTTTCTCTTAATTTCTAACTTTTCTTAGAAACCCTTTGTCCCTCCCGTGCTTTTGTTTGTTGCCCCTTGACCAGAGCTGCCCAGGTGACAGCAGAAGGTGTGTTTGTGCCTGTGTGATGGGGTGAGAAGCATGTGCAGAGACACCTGCAAAGATTGGTCCTTAGGAAAAGGGCTGCTAGCAAACTGGAAGAAGTTCACGGAAAGGTGAAAAAATAGCCAGGGGACTAGGGTTGCGGCCATGTATTAGGGAAGAGCAGAAGAGCTCTGTGTCAGTTAATGGGAACCTCAGTAACTGTCATTGAGGATTAGGAGACCTTACAGGTATGGGAGGAGGAATACATCAGATGATAGAAAGGAGAGGAGTTAACTACTTCTAAAATTAAAAAGGAGGAAAATGTAGTGACTCAGGATCATAATGCTGAATTCACAAAAGGTGGTTGGTACAGCAGGGGCTTGGACACCCCCAGCTTTCCAGTTGTGCTGAGGGAAGTTTCCCTGTTTTTCCAGGGTGCACCATTGGTGCTACTCATATGAAGTGCTGGGGCCTGAGTAGTGGGCCCCAAGTTGGAGCTGACCTGTGAATGAGTCACAGCCTAGCAGAATGTTTCGTTTTTCTTACTGGCTTCATGTTGCAGAGGCAGAACCTGGCCCATTTGTGGCTCTGTGGCTCTATGGCTCTGCCCTCACTCAGGTGTCATGGTTGGGGTGGTGGGCAAGGCTAGGAGCGGATCAGCTGGAAGAGCTTCCTGTTGGGTGTGATTTCTGTTGGGGCTGGTTGCATCTTGCTGAGCTCTCTTGATGGTGTCTTTCCTTGTGAAGGGCCACTGAGGGAGCCATCTCTGTCCATTGTGTCCAGCAGGTGATGCTAGCACCACAGTGGGCACAGGAACCTGTGGCAGGTCTGTTTGAAAGAAAACTTCCAAGGGGATGTTGCTGACTTTAGCATTGGCCTGTGTGATCAGGCAACTGATGGCAGCATGAAATGATGATGGCTGAACTAGCACAACATCATGTTGAATGCAGGTGAAGGAGGGAAAGGGGCAGGGGGAAGCTTTGAGGGGAATAAGAGGGCAGCTGGCCATGGGAGCTCTTCCAAGGAGAGCTGGAGGGGACTAGCCAGTGTTCAGAGCCCACAAGGGAGTAAAAGCATTTGTGTTCAGGAGCATGACCTGCTTGTGACAGGCAGAGGGGATTGGGCAGTCCAGCTGTGAATACTTGGCCTGCCCAGTGTAGGAAGTGAGTCGCTGGTGTCTTTTCCAACCATGAGCTCAGGGCCACAGCTCTGTTGCTCTAACTGAGCACATCCAGACACCCCAGAGAGCAGCACTGCAGCTTGTTGCTTTTAATCCCTTTGCTCATGCAACCCCCCCCAAAAAGCACTTCTATAAAACAATGCTTTGCAGAAACATAAACTATTTTCAACAGGAGCTTGGCTGGAGCTGTTCCTCATCCCTAACCTCCCAATCCCACAGTGGTTTCTGCCCAGACAGATGCCCCTGAGATGCACAGGGCTTTCAGCTCTGTGCAGGGTCCCGCAGCATCGCTGTATGCTACCAAGGCTATGGCAAACCTGCTTACAGTCCTGCAAGGTACTGCTCAGAGAGGCGATGCCAGGAGCCCAGCTGACTTAGAGTAGGCAGGGGAGATGGCAGCCGGGAGAGACAGGGCACAAGGAAGCCACAGAGCAATACTAACCAGCAGGAAATGCTGCTTTCTGCAGGCAAATGCTTGCACTACCTCTGGCTTCTTTTCAGTGAAGGGTTGCTATGGCTGGCTAAACCTTCCTGAGAAAACTCACACAACTTTGCTCTCCAAAACACAAGTGTTAATAGATTTGGGCCCATTACATTTGGCTTGGCATAGCAAGAAACTCGCAGATGGAAACTGATTAACATGGAGCTGTTCTCTGAATTTCAGCCAATGTGCAGGCACGCTCAGAAGCCATATAGCACTGATCTTTCACCTTCACACATCTGAAGAAGATGCCAAAATGTTTTCTATGTCCACTGTTGAGGTCTGTTGAAGCTACTGATACAATTCTCTGATTCTTTCTATGCAAATTTCCTGAAATTTTCTCATTTCTGAATGTGTAACTCATATATAATCTGTGCAAAATAAACATGTGCCCTTTGCTGGCATTAGAAGAACATTTACAAATCTGAAGTCAAATAGTCAGGAACTGGGAAATGCCAGAGTTGAAGCTATCTCTGTAGTTCTATCTTAGTTCCCATCAGTGAAATGTTCTGAAGAAACAGAGCACTTCTTGCTCAGCTTCCCACCACACTCCCCAAGGAGCTTTTATTCCTTCTGCTTTCCTCACGGATTTGGGATGCTGAGGACAAGAGCTGTTGCTTTGTGGCTTCCCTGAGAACAACCATGAGCAAGCTCTCTGCTTCTGTGTACCTGCCACACAGCCCCTTTATGTTAATGTGGATACACTTCCTCTTCTCAACCTAAAATTGAGGAAGGTGTGTTTTGCACTGTAGTTTTGTTCCCAAAGCCCATGGTCAGGTGGGTGCAAGGCCCATAAGAGCACAGCTCAGCAGGTATTCACAAGAATGCCGTAACAGGGGCAGCTAAGGAGCACCTTGCTTGTAGAGACTAAATGCCTCATTCTTCTTATCTCAGTTTTCACAGCCACTTAAGCCCAGTATCTTTCTTTCCCCTGTGTGGCTGATGTATCAGGAAACCTATGCAGAGCAGCTCCACATGTTCCTGCCTTCCTAGGAGCCTGCATAACATGGCTGCCAGTCTCTCCCTCCCTTGGGAACACTGGGGACATGGGCTGTGGATGTTCAACACCCCACTTTCTACATGGTTTGTAGCTGCACATCCTGTTCTCAGCAGCAGCTCCCAGCAACATGACTTCATTATTTATGCTGCTTCCTCTCCTGCTCCCACTGCCATCGCACTGTGTGGGTCCAGAGCCTGGAGTGGGTTTTCCCTTGGGTGAATGACTTAAGTGGCAATAAGATCTGGTAGCTGTGCTGGATACTGTCCCAGCAATTTCCGCTAGATTAACCCTGGAGGACAGCCAGTAACATAGTACCAGTGTTTGACAGACTGCTCCCTAGGCTCTCATGTTCCCGCAGAGTGGTCTCACCTTGAACCCTACAGGTTCCTCACCCTGAGACCACCTGAATTCCAGCCCTCCTCTGAAGCATCTGAGCATCTCCCACACAAATGGGAGCAGCTTCTGTAAGAGTGACTGTAGGTAATGACTGGATGTTGTGTTAAAAGAGGGCTGGCAACTCTGTCATAACCATCCCTCATTTGAAGAGGGTGGGATGCACTCTGAGCATGGTCATGATGCAGGTCCTGCAAATGAAGGGGTGGTTGTCCTCTTCTGTGGCTTTCAGTGTGCAGGGTGACACAGCCTGGACCTGGCTGCTGTGTGCCCATGCAGCAGTGGCTGCCTAAATGCAGCCTCTAGACACCCAGATGCGAGTTTGTTCAAAGGGACTTTAAGTACTAAAGCACACAAAAACTCTTCCTCTGGCCCCCATTGTAATATTGGTGAGACACCTGAGATCTCAGTAAAGGTGAGCTAAGGACATGTCTTGTACATGCTGTTCAACAGAAAAGAAAGCTGGGACACAAAGGTGGGGATGAAGGGTGGGAATTTAAGTGGAAAGTTTGAGCTACTTTTCAGAGTCCAGACTTCCTTTGTCCTTTTTTTTCCTGGTTTTCTTTTAAAGACGGATGAAGCGTGGGATTTAGTAATGGGAGAGCAGTTATTTGAGTTCACCACCACTCACGGAGAGGCAGCAATCACCTGTTTGACTTCTGATGGCAGTGGAAGAAGCTACATTTCTTTTTATACCGGTTACTGCTCTGTAGGCATTATTGCTGGTGCCTGCAGCAAAGAGTGCTGCGTTTGAGTCTTGTGCTGGGCTGGCTACATGAGGCAGAGATGGATGCCTAAAGACAGGGAGTTACAGCAACAGCTATTGTCTGTGTGCTCTGAAGAGGGGCAAGCGGGTTGCAAATTTCTGGGCAACATTTAAAGGACATAAGTGAGAGTGGATTGGGCTTTTTTTTTCCCTGTGGAAGGAGAATGTGATAAGATCTGTGACTGCACCTATGAAGAGGTGAACAGGAGCAAGTAAGGTCTTCCCTGACATTGCATGAGCCTTGTCTCAGGGCCAGATGCCTTGGGTGGGAGCTTATGCTCCAAGTAACCATGCTTTTCTGTGGGAAGTTCCACCTCTGAGACATTCCTGAAGGATTAGTCAGATGCATATGCCTCTGAAAGAAGTATGTACTGCAGCTCCTGGAAAGAAAAGATCAAAAATAACCCCAAGCAAAGCTGTAGTGGAAGCAGATGGAGCTGCCCAGCCTGACCAAGCAGGCTCAGGCTGTCCGTGGCTAGGTCTGCACGCCCACAGAGTGTGTGCAAGTCAGGTGGTGCTCTAAAAAAATAAGTTATCTGTGCTGATGCTCTGCTAAACCATACACAGCACACTGGTGCTATTTCTAATATAGCATCGCATGCAAACCAGAGCCTATTGCAATAAGCATGGGACCAAGTACACTGATGAAAGGATCTGTAGTTTCCAAGAAGCATAGTAATTCCAGAGTGGAAAATTATGACTGTTCCATACTTTTCAAGACCAATGGGTAACCTTGCTCATGTTTGAATATTTGAACTAACCATGTGTAAATACCACATCTGTTTCTAATTTTGGAAAAGTATGTTGATAAATCAAAGACATCCTGAGCAGTGTCCTGAATGTTCTTCTAGGTATACTGTGACTGTCAGGTGGGACAGAAGAATAAATGTGTGCTTTGTAAGTAGAAAGACTGCACCTAAAAAAAGGAGGTTTGCATTAAAAAAAGGGAGACTGGCATAAAATAATAGGAAACGCTTTCAAAAGAAAACCCAAAGTCAGGGTTTAGATCTTGGGAAGAAGCAGAGCAAAAACCACTTTGCCACCACTAGAACCTGCTGTCTGGGCTTGAAACCAAAACTGTGCCAAAGATACGTAAATCTTTGGAGATCTTTCCTCAGGGGAAGTGGTGTTACATTAGCTGCCATCCTTCTCTGCCCCACTGGGAAAACACCCTCTTGCTTGGCTGGGGGCTGACTTTGGGAGCTGGGAGCAATTTCATTGAGGTCACTTTGACTAATCAGCCCAGAAAGCCGAGTAAGTCTGTACATCTTTGCAGAAGCACCATGAGCTTTTCTTGTCCATTCAACATATAATCTTGGATCATTTACTGGGAAAAAAATCTGTGTAAAGCTACATTTGCTGGTCATCAGAAAAGCATTCGGCTGCCTTTTGTCGGATAGCCGAATTGTGGAGGTAATTGCCAAGGCTGGATTTAAAATGTGAAGAGGAAGCATGTTTGTTGCTTCTGCTGACCTGAAGGGTCTGCACTTTTCTTTGGTGTCCCTGGGGAGGCACCAGCAGGCATCTTCCCACAAAAAAGGTTTTAATCCTCATAATAAAACTCTCATGTATTGGAACTAGACGGCTTCAACAAACTGAGCAATGTTGGGAATGGGACTCAATGGGAAGAAAAAGCTTGTAATTAGCTGCAGGCTATTCTGGGATACTCTTCTTGCTTGCTCTGTCTTTAAAAGAAAAAGTAGCTAATTTTATCTAAACTGGGGAGAAAAAAAGTCAAGAACTTCTTTAACACCAGTGAAAGAGATTTCCCATTTTCTGGCCAGCTCCTTTTGTTGGTAGGGTTGCATAGTGCTGGCCCTTCCATCCCCAAGCAGGGAGCACACGGCTGGGGCCAAGGAGGACAAACCTCTTCTGGCAGTGGCCAAACCAGCCTCTTCCTTGTTAGTTTCTTGTCTGGTCCTTGGTGGATGTGGCCCATCATGCTTAGAAAACTTAGCCCTTTGACAGGATGACATAGCAAAGGTCCACCTCAAGTCTGTATTTCAACTACATTGTTTAATGAGAGCAGTAAGTTATGGCATAGTGTAAGGCAGATAAATACCTGGTCTTGATTTAATTCAGGAAAATGTTATTTTTTTGCTAAGCTGTTAATTTAATTTTAGCATCACATAGTCCTCAGTAACTAGTTTTCATAAAGTCTAGAAGAAGTCAGAGACAGAAATAATCCAAACATGAGGAGAGCTAGGCTGTATGGTTGTGAACTGAGGTGGGAGGTGGAGAGCAGTTGCCACCAAGCTTGCAGCACATTCAGGTTTATGTGTGTGGTCCAACTAAGTCAAAAAACCTGCTGAATGAAAGTGAAGGGTGAATGCTTTCACAGCTTTTCTCTGCTTCAATCTATCCTCATGGCCACAAAGAAGATACCATGTGTGTTGGCCACTGTTCACCAACTCTCCTCACCTCAGCTGCTTACAGAGGTAATACTATAGTTTGGAGCATGCCCTCTGCATGGGTCTGCCACAAACCACAGGACACTTTCCACCAACTGCACCAGCAGAGGAGGCAAGTGCTGCTTGGAAAACTGCAGTGACAAAGAGTATATTCCAGCTTTCCAAAATCTTTGCAAAAGGAACATCAGAAAAATATTTAAGATAGATTGAAATGGTTGGCTTTGACTTTTATGGTGTTACTTCTGCCATATGCTTATCTTATAGATTATAAACACAATTTGAAGTGTTTTTCTAAAGGAAAACAAACTGGCGGTTTTTTTTCTGAAAATGCTAAAACAATCGCTTTCAGAGATTTTTGGGGCTTCTTTACTAAGGTGTCACCCCAAAGTGAAATCTTAGTAAAAGTTATCATTCAGCAGCCTGCTTTGCATTTTGGTAGACTCACGTTTTCCAGTGTAAAATGTTTCCATCTTTCTTTGCCTAGCTGTACAGAAAGCCATCGGTGGTGACACCTGATACCAACAGCAGCCTTGTGAGGCTGTGAAGGGGCAGCTCTAATAAATGCATACATTACAACTGCTTCAGAAAAAGGCAAAGGTAGGGGGATTATTACTATACTTCCAAGACAGCAACAGGGATATTTGCTGTGTCAACACGATGTATTTTATTCATTTAACATCATTTCTTATAGAAAAGTAATTCTGAATCCTGTAATTTAAGTAATTCTTAAATACTTTCACATTTAAGCAGGCTTACAGTGAACGTACAAAGGTTTCTCTTCCTTTTGCTTTCCAAGCTGTAGCCACACACAGTCTCCAAGTGGTATTGCTACTGCTCACGTGGCTGGGCTGGAGTCTGGAGCAGTGACTCTTGTTTTCAGCAGGTCTCAAGGCAGGAGTTAGCACCAGGATGTCACGCATGTGCCAGCACATGTCACAGCTCTGTGCTGTATGGAGCAATTTTTAAAATAGCCTGTACAAATGTTGTTATTTTTTAAAAAAAAGACTATGCTGTGTGTTTTTGGAAAACAGTGAAGTAGTTTTTTCTCAGTTTGCAGTCATAACTAATCTTCCCTCTCCCTCTGCGTTTACTCTGTGAGCATGTAGATGCAGATCATTGATTTTTCAGCATGTTAAAATGAATCTCTTAAATTGGTCATGGCACAAAACACCTCTCTGGTGGGGCAAAATCTGCAGGACCACTGGCCCTGGCATGACAGACACAATGATCCATTCCGTGGAAGAGCTCTGATTTTCCCTGATAGCAGAACTTGCTCTAATCTTTTTAAACCATTTCAGGGCTGGGTTTTTTTCATTGAATGTGAAATTTGAATGTGGATTGAATTGAATCTATATTGAATGTGGATATTTTATTGATCCCTCCTAATTTTTTATATTAAAGTTTTGAACGAATGTAATCGTGTGCTTAGAAGACAAATACCCAGAGCATACTTGAGATAAATAATACAAATGACAAAGACAGTGTGTTATGGAGCACTACTATGTCAACACGTTGTAGGCATGATGATCAGTGGAGGAAGATTTGGGATCTCTGCTTCTAACTCTAATTTCATCTCCTGTGTGTTCTTCTCCCAACAAACTCACTTTCCACCATGTTGTGAAAACAGAGGAATAAATCCGGTCTTGTGAGGCTGGTACCGAATACATGACAGACACAAATCAGGAAGCAAATAATAACCGTTTATTTACAGCAACATTTGCAGGTTCTTTTGGATTGCCGGTGA
>JAVSBS010029320.1:10275-31130 GCA_033124195.1 Coracias cyanogaster | reverse complement strand
TTGGAAACCAGGGTGTTGTGCAGGACAGTATCAAAGGCTTTGCTCAGGTGCAGGTAAATGACGTCAGGTGCTCTTTCCTTGTCTATCGATGTTGTGACCTTCTCATAGAAGGCCACCAGGTTTGTCAGGCATGATTTGCCCTTGGTGAAGCCGTGTTGATTGTACCTAATCACCTCTTTGTTATTCTTCTGCCTCAGCAATTTGGTATTCCAGAGAGATTATCTTATTTTGGATCCATCGTTTTCATCACGTAGACCCATGAAGAAAGTAAAACCTATCACAAAAATGGGAGCAGCAGTAAATAATAAAAACAATGTTTCACTTAGGGGCAAGATACATGACCAAGTGTTAAAATGCATCATTTGAACTTTAATAGTAGTCAGTCTACGCACTGTTAGTCCGTCAAAACATTCTAGATCAAATCTTTATGAGAGAGGTTATACAGCACATAAAAGTAAATGTAAGATTTTACCTTCTCTTATCCTTTTGTAGTTCTAAATTCTTAGTGGCTTAAAATACTTGAACATTTTATTTTAAAAAATAATTTCTCAGACTGTGCAACACTTCTCAATTTTTACAATTTTTAGTTTCACTAAATCTTTTGAAAGAAACATAACAGCAAAGGAAAATACAACAGTTCTGGTAACTATAATTGTATTTTATGTAAGTTTGAATCATCTAAGATTCAGAATTACAGAAAGATTGAATTTCAGGCAATTTTATGTGTATTGTGAGCTTATAAACTTTATTTTAAAGACAGAGTTAATTCACAAGCCTGTTGTGTTGGGAAGATAGTGGCAGTTAAGAAATATTTATATACATAACTAAAATTAATAATGACTCAATAATGCAGTCTGAGTAAGTGCTTTTTGAGCATTTTCCACTCACATCCTTAAACATTTTTAGTAGGGATCTGACCTCCTTGTATAATTCACACAGATTTCTGGATAAGAAATAAATGTTTGCATTCATTAGGCACTTTTCTAGGATCTTTGAAAGAAGTGCAGTCCTAAGAGTTTCAGAATACAGCCTAGAAAAAAAAAACCTCAGAAATAATGGAATACTGATGTGAATCTTCCCTATTAGTAATGCCACTATAAAAAAAACCAGTTGTAAAGACTTAGTAAAATTGGGAACTTAGAGGAGTAAGTAAACAGAATGACTTAACACACACTGTCCAAAACACTCCATCAAAAGAATTTCAAAAGGTTGTTTTAAAGTAGTGAAGTTCTTTTGGAAGGAAAAAACAAATTCAAACCTTTTGTGCAATATTTAGTCACTAATACAGTAGGGCCGCTACACCCCGTGCCAGTAAGATTAAACTGGTCAGCAATGTCTTGCTGGTGCATTGCAGCACAAATAAAACCACCATCCTGAACATCCTCACCTCCTCGTGATTGATGCTGAGATCAAAGAGGAAACACACACACATGATTTTCACATGTCTGGTAAAAAGTGAATTAGAAAACAATAAATTCATTAATTCCTTGCTGTATTAGCATGGACTAGCATGAAGGATCAATCCTTGCCACACCATTAGCTTCTAGGAAATAGTTAATGCTCCAGAAATCTGAAAAGTCCTAGATTTGCCTGTTCTTGACAGGCAAACTTTTCATGAAGGTTCATTAGAGGAAAATTAGAGCAGTACCATCTATAGCGGTAACTGAACACATGACAACCCATCACTCCAGGGCGAGCAAAGCTGCTTTTTGAAGAACCAGGACTAGATGTTCTGACGGAATTCTACTTCAAATGTCTCCGCAAAGTTTTCCTCTGATCAGACTAAGCTTCCTGCTATGGCATCCTACTGATTTTGCAGCGTAAATTCTTATCTTTTATGCTGCTAGAACCATAATTTCCATTTCAGCAACAATGTAAGCAAGCTGTTGTCTGTTACAAAACCTTAAAACCTTGATGCTGCTGCTCTACCTGTACCAACGCAGAACTTTGACACTCCAAACATGCTTTTGAAGCCTGGTCTGACTTCCTGCTCTTTAACTTTAGGAAAAGGATGGGGAATAATCAAGGCATTTTTAGTGCTGCCTACTGCAATTGTCCAATGTGCCCTTGTGGCCAAGAAGGCCAATGATATCCTGGGGTACCTTAAGTGGTGTGACTAGTAGGTCAAGAGAGGTTGTTCCCCCTCTGTTTTGCCCTACTAAGGCCACATCTGGAGTATTGTGTCCACTTCTGGGCCTCCCAGTTCAAAAGGGACAGGGAAGTAATGGAGAGAGTCCAACAGAGGGCTATATGGACAATTAGGGGACTGGAGCATCTCCCTTACAAGGAAAAGCTGAGAGCCCTGGGGCTGTTAAGCCTGGAGAAGACTGAAAGGGGATGTTATCAATGTTATTGGTATTTGAAGGATGGGTGTCAAGAAGATGAGGCCAGTCTCTTTTCAGTGGTGCCCAGTGATAGGACAAGCAGCAACAGGCACAAACTGGAACACAGGAAGTTCCACCTCAAGATAAGGAAAAACTTCTCTACTGTGAGGTGACGAAGCACTGGCACAGGCTACCTAGAGAGGCTGTGGAGTCTCCTTCTTTGGAGACTGGCAAAACCCATCTGGATGCATTCCTGCATGGCCTACCATAGGTGAACCTGCATTGGCAGGGGTGTGGGCTAGATCTCCAGAGGTCCCTTCCAACCCCCACCATTCTGTAATTGTGTGAACCGATCAGCCAAGGCAAAGAACAGGCAGCACAAAGCAGCCAGTAACAGGGACCTGCGTTTTGATAATCCAGTTGCTTATAGTCAAGGCAGAAAACTGGGCACTGCTGTGGGAAGCTGCACACACTCCAGTATTACTCCTTCCCCCTGCTGTGACAGGATTTAAGGTGCTGCTAAAAGCATCAATTAGAAGAAAACCACTTGTCATGAGTGGTAGTAGTTGGCCCTAGAAAGCAGCAGTCCTCTCACCTGTGCCGCCTCTTCACTAGCTCAAGCAGGACTTATTTCTCTTCTCTCCTGGTTTTTGTTGTTGTAGACAAAATACCACTGGAGCCACATTTTAAGAAACAAACAAACAATGAAACCTTTGCATTTAGTGACACCAATCTCCCAGCATCTAGTGTCATGTCCTTATATATGGGGTCTATGCTCCAATGCATCAGTACGATGAAAGGTTAAAGAATTAAAACAAAGAAATGTGTCAAAAGACAAGTCTTCAAGAGGGATAATAGGCTCAAGTATGTAAAAGATAACAGAACTTTGCACCATATAAAAAGGACCAAATGGACCTTGAACTGAAGGAGACCTCCCTTATGGCCATATGGCCAGAGAAAGTACAAAGATTGCTTTAGATCTCATCTCCAGTACTTAGGTTACCCACCTCCGTATGTGTTCATGTTTTGAATGCCAGAAAGATGTTGCCTAGCTATAACTAGGCATGCTAGCTGTGTGGATTTACCAGCTAGCACCCATCTCTGCACAGATACAAAACAAAGACAAGTATCTCTACTCAGTGTGTGAATTGGTTACTGCACACCTGTTAGAGAAGCCCAGTTTTGGGACAACAAGTAGAGATAACACCCTTTGGAATTGCTTCCAAGAAAAATCCTTCCCTCAGTACTTCAGATGCCCAATTCTCTAGTGTACTTTGATGTCTAAAGCAGAAGATACAAACAATCTCTTTCAGTATCCTCCCCTAAAAATACCTAAATATAAGCCTCTTCAATAGACTACAGAGATTTACTTGAGAGGAATTCTTAATTTTTAAAACCTTTACCAAATTCTAACCAGAGCTACTTGCTCAGCAGAATGGGCTGAAATCTCACTTCCCCATTGCAGTTGTCTGTAACAAAGGGCAGCAGAGCCTGGCCCAAGCATTCATTTGGGTTTTAAACACCTCATTCTAAACTGCAGATTGTCATCACTAAGCTATAGGGTTCTATGCGTTACAAATTTTGCCCTATGCCTTAGTATCTGTGAAGCATCCAGGTTCCTTCAGGTCTGTACAACCCTTGGGGCAAAGTTAAGCAAAAAACTGCTTAACTCATGAAGCACCTGAGTCACTTTCAACTTACTGCACAACTGTTCTGTGCTAACTATGAGAGAGTTTTAAGCCTTTTTAAGACCCATGTACAGGAACACAAAGCAACAGCCTGTCACAAACCACGAAAATGGCAACACTTACACCAGAAGGATTGAAAAGAGCCAAACCCAACAAGTCAGGAGATACCAGTAAAATGAACTTTATTTTAAAGCTCATTAAAAAGCTTCACAATAACACTAACAGAATTAGCATTTCCTTCATTTTATGCACCCCACATGAAAAATGTATTGTTTAGCAAGAGATGAAACGTAAGCGTTTCTGCATGCTACTAACACATTTCACCATCTTATTACCTGGCAAGTGCTTTGGACTGCAATAATCAAAAACCCTAGAACAGAAGGATTTCTTCCAGAAAGTCCTTATGAACAGTACAGACACTAGATTTTTACTGACATACCCGATCAGATGTCCAGACAAAAGAAAACTACCTTGGCATCTACAAATGCCTACGAAGGTTTTGATTACAACCTTTTGAAGGAGCAGTATGTTTCAGAGCAAGGGCTTCTCTTCATCTTTAGTGATGCAAATGGTTAAATACTGCACAGAAGCTTAGTATGAACTCACAATTCCACAGGAATCTGAAAGTTACCAAGGCAATTTTCCTTTTAGGATAGTCATGACCAACATTATTACTACTCTTCCTCCCATAACACAACATATCCCAGACAAGTCTTAAGAAAAAAATATAAATAGTTCCCAAAACAATGCATTCCCACCCCCATCACATACAACAGCAAAAATATCTTCTGTCATGGGATGAAATAACTTGCTGCAAGTGCAGTGGTTTAGTCCAAGTCCATGCTAATGGTGTTTTGATCACTTGGATGACATTCGCCATTTTGTTGAGGCATTTCAGTATTTTTGTCATCTTCTCCCATCTCTTCAGTTTTATAATCACTCCGTTCATTTAATGGGTTTTCTTCCTTAGGAGAGTCAACTTTTGGTTTTGGTTGTGTCACAACCGGCTCACAAACATTGTTTAACTCCTAAAAGGAAGGGGAAAGATGTGGTCAGAAATATATAAGGGTCCATGAACTTCACTAATGTGAAGAGTCCTGCCCCCAAAAGACTGAAACTTGCTTCTGTATTTGTTCCTTCAATCCAAACTGACAGGTACTTATTGTACCCTGAAATAAATTAAATCAGTCTGCTTTCCGGAGTTCTGTGTGCAAAAATCTTCAACTAACATTTCAGATTTCACATGGGCATTTTTCAAGACTATTCTGTGCGTACACTGAAAAACAACCCGACTTTAAGGTGACTGAAACTCAGACATAAAATATCAATAAGCTCCACAGAATTGTATATAGTACAGCATCTCTGCTTTCTACTGAATCTCCTTCTATCCATACTGTCTAACCACCTTTTAAGAACATTGGAGCAATAATACAAAATTAGGGGAGAGGGAGGGGAACAGATATCAGTCTAGCTTTAGCATTAGATTCTAAGATTAGTTTCTCATGGTACTTACCTGTAGCTTTGCCTTAATTTCACTTGAGCGCACAGCCGGATCCTGATCTAAGCTCTTCTTAGCCTGCGCACTCACAGCATTATTCATCCACTCTACCACTTCACTAACACACTTCTCTACCTTCATCATTTCCATTTCATCGATATGGCTGTATTTCTCATCCTGCCCCCAAAAAAGTTATGATCATTAATAATGTTTACTGCCATCAAGTTATGCCAACAAAACTATCCAAGTTATTTACAACTTAGTATCTTTACTGATTTTCAAAACAAATAGAAGCTGGTAACAAGCCAGATCTGTTACAGCAAGAGACAACAAGAAATACCGACATCAAAATAAAGCTTCCTTTGCCTGATAATCAAAATCTAGTTCACAGAAGGAATAGAGGCTTCACAAATATGTCACATGATAAAATATAACATTCTTAACAGGGCTGATAAAAAACCAATCCACCCTGCATGGAGAGTCTTACACAGGCCCAAGGTACTTTAGACAGTGTGATTCTGCTGTACACAGAAACAGAATGAATGAGCATTGTTCAACTTTAGGAGCATTCCCTACAATGCCAATTACACAACTGACACCAGGAGAAGGACCCACCCAGCAACACAACCTATGGTTTTACTTAAGAATTATAGATATGGATTCAAGTCTTAAATGTACTACTTTCAAATGATGCCAGTTATTTCAAGACTGTGTAGTATTACTGAATAACTTCACTTAGTGACAATTCTGTAATCTATAGCTGTGAGGACAATAGTTTCTGATCCAAGTCTCAATCTCAAACTGAATTGGGTTGACTGTTGAGCTGCCATATTAAAACTCATTAAATTGTAATTCAAGGAGTAAGTTTTCCAAGGCAGGAATGCTCACCTTCAAGCACCAATGGCAAAAAAAATCCCCAACACACATATGAAATAAAGCTGGATGTTTTCGTTTATTGTGTGTACCTTTCACACTAATACTTCCCACCATGGCACATTTCTTCTTCCCAAAAGAACTGCAGGAGTGTATTTCTAAAAATGTCAAATTAGCTTTAAAAAGGTCAAGAATCAGACCAGTCATTCTTTGTAAGAATGTCCTTCTTGGCTTAAAAATATCTGTAAGTATCAAACAACTGAAGGTATGACACACTAAGATTTTTTTGAGTACTGGGAAACATTTGCAGTATGAAGTTTGTGACCTATAAGAGTAGACTGCAGCTCATCTGAGTGAATTTGAAAAGCCTCTGCCAGCTGGTGAGCCTCAGTGAAACACTATGTGGTGAAAAGAAAGGTACTTTGAGGCCACTTACATTATTCCTGAATTCCCCAGCTATTGTAGCATAATACTGGAGCCTGTGTCCCAATTCTTCTAACAGCTTTGGTCGTTCTTCTGCCTCTTGATAGCGCATTTGAATTGGAGTACCTAATTTCTAGAAAAAGCAATTCCTATGTGTTATGCAATTCATTAACATTGTTTTATGTGATGATCTGGAAATTTTGCATTTTGGGCATACTAACAGACCTACCTTTAAATCCTCTAATTTGTCTACATACACCTGCTTAGCTTCATCCTCACCCTCTTCATACAGCCAGCCTTCTGTCTCTGTCAGAAGTGCTGAGAATCCCTGTAGATCCTGTGTGTCAATATAGTTCAACATGTCAAACATCAAAATACGCACCAATTGACTGTGTTTGTCTTGCAGTAACAGGACACTGGTAAATACACACATTAATTCTTAGACTCCTACATAAAAATCACATTCCTACTTCAGCTTTGATGCAATTAAGTCACTTAAACCACACAGCTTCTGAACTGAGAAACACACACATCTACAATGTAGGCAGCACTTATAGCCTTTTGTCCTTGATTAGGCCAATGCTTTGGGTGTGGCTTTAATTCATGATTTTGGTTATGGATACAGCAACACAGCTTCCCCTTGTACTCACCAACTTTATTTGAGAACAACAAACAACCCAACTTCACTACGTTTGTGACAAAATTTATTTTTAGGGATATGTACTATTTGCTAAGCCTGAACCTGATTCTGGATCAGTCCTAACCTTGATTCACATGAGTTGTGGTTTTCAGCTATTTCCAGGGTGGCTCTGAGGAAGCTTGACCAAGGATTACAAAATAAGTATTTGGTATCAGTATCTTCAGAGAAGCTCCTACAACCATAACCTACCTTTTCACAAACAAACTTTTCATACGGTCCAGACAACTTATCCCTGAACTCATACACATATTCCTCCACTGCATTCTTTGCATCATTTCTTTCTTTCTCCAGTTTATCTTGCATAATCATCTTTCCCTGTATAACCACAGAAAACATTTCAATTAAAAAAAAATACCTATTTTCAAACAGCATTCTACAAAGCACAGCTCCTGTAAAACAGTTATCTCCCAGAGGCCTTGGCTCACATAACTGCTGAAATTCTCATTGCTATGCAGCAGACTCACCTGAAGAAATGGGTTGCACTTCTCTAGACTACAACAGCTTCAACCAATCTGTGATGTCATTCCATGGATGAGTGTTCTGATACTATTGCTACAAACAACACTTCAATCTTTCTGATTAACATTTGTTGGTTTTGTGTTAAAGCTGGACTGTATATTAGGTCACTATAAATTTCAGTGCACACTCCAGGGTTACACTAAAAGATCAGAGGTTGCCTTAAAAAGCAGATGAATGGTTAATAACTGTAATCAAGAAAGCAGGCTAAACCACATTAACTCACCTCTGTTTCAATATACATATTGAGGAGATCTTTTCCCAACTGCCAAACCAAGTTAGCTTCTATAGGTAGTTCCACATTCTTCACTTTTATCTTGGGTTTTTTAGCTTCTGGGGGCTGATCACCTTTCTTCTCATTTGTCTGAGTTGGAGAGAAGAAAAATAAGATAATTTTCCTGACTTCCTTCTAAAGTAGCACCAAGATGAAAGAAATATTCGAAGGAAGAACATGCAGAGATTTTCTGTGGTTTTAGAATCTTCAAAATATACTTGTGAAGCACTTTCAGGGATTCCACCTCCTGTTCCAGTCTCCTTTACAGTCACTTCATGGACAGTCAGTACTGAGCTACAGGAAGGACATTTCTCAGATATATATTTTATTTGTAGGTGTATCTGCAGGTTTTACAGAAGTATCCATCTGTAGCTCAGCACTTCCTTGTGATGTTGACAGTGGTAAGATTTTAACCAACAACATTTTTCATTTCTATAGATGAAAGAGCAAACTGCTAGCAATATCATGCAGGCATGTTTTTCACAGATTATTTCTTCAGATGTATGAATTCCTCATCCCAACTTCTCTCAGCAGGCCTAATAAGCTCTAATGGCTCTTAAACAAATTAAAATGTCTGCAACCGAAACAAATTAGCTGCACAACACTGCATAAAGACAGGGAAGTGGTAGAGAGAGACTTCCTGCAGGAGTTCTTTGCAAACTCTGCTTGAAAATCATTGCAACACATACATTATTTTTCAAAATAGAGAAGGTATAAAAATGCAAAAGGTCCCAAGCTCCAAGTTCCTTACTTTTTCCTGGAATATATCACCATTTTTAAACCACCATTATAAAGCATAACATTTGACAGAGTTAAAGGGTCACTCACTTTCTTGACATCTGGGATTTTGTTTTCTTCAGAGGGAGGTTCTGATGAAGGGGGAGACTGTGACGTTTGTTGACCATCAGTTTGTACCTGGGACTGTGTTCCAGCCTCACTGTTCTCTTGCTGGCTATTTTTCTGAAATGAAAGCCCAGGCACAAAGGATGTAGAAGGCATGTGCACTTGTATTTAATAAAAGTTATCGGGCACTTCACTTGTAATGCACATATTGTACCAAGTGCCCTACAAAGCATTCTGTGCACACGCAGAAACACACACGCTTTAGCTAACGGAAATACAGACTGGTCCAAGTTCAGAAGGACTTATTGAAAATGCTACCAGTGCCAGGCTTGCAGCACAATACTTGTGTGCGTGTGTGCGCATGCTACCACTTCCTTTTAAAGTGGCTTTTAATTTATTGACTCATAGCTTTGAAGTTCTTCCCCCCTCAGAAAACTATTAAAACACCAATTACACCATAACAATGCTGCATTATTCCCCAGTGTTCCCCTCCCCTTCAGTGCTGTAGGAAACAATCCAGCTTTCCCTTTCACAAAAAGTTTCAAAAATCTTTACTAATACAAAGGATTACACACAAATCCTTTTAATAGAGAGAGTAGGGATGACTAATTATCCAAACCAACTCTTGCTATTTGGAACAGTCTGATAACCATGGCAGCTATAAGCAATCCCACCCTCTAGGAACCCACCTGCTGCTATTTGGCATTTTGCCCAGTAATTGATTTTGAAATGAACACACTCAAGATGCAAAAATTTTCTCCTGTTTTTAAGACATGTCCTGACACTTACACACATCTGAAAATTAACCTCACTGCTTCTAAAGAAGCAAGATATTTTTCTTCTTAAGCATGTAATGGTAGAACACACTTCCATAAATGAAGTCATTCACACATAGGAAAGGTCAACTTACATCACTTGATATTTCTATAGGCCTCTGGTCCTGAGATTCCACTTCAGTCTCAAAACCAACATCTTCACTGTCTTCACTTTTAACAGGTTCTACCATGGACGCAGTGGACACACTGAAAATCCCATGGGTATTGATACGGACTTTCACTTTGACTTTAGACTTCTCTCCATCTTTCTGGGCTGCCACATTCTGGATAACATACCTACCTAAAAACAAAAGAATTAATATTCATACAGTGGAATTAAATAGGCAATATTTTGGAGCCAGGAAAACATCTCCCTTTTTCATAGAAGACACATTTTCTAAATATTTAATGAAGCCTCTGTGCTATTCTCATGGTCCCCCAAAACGAAATGAATAACTACAAAAAGAAATTGTTCTATCTTCAATGCTCTAGTGGGATTAAAAAAACTACACTAAGACTTAGTCTCATGCTTATGGTAAGTGTTATGTCTTTTTAATACAAGTTACTGTCCAACATAGAAACAGTGTTTCTAAAAGTGTTCCTTACAGCTTCTAACATGTAAGTCTGCCATTACCTTTTACTCTAGGGCAGCATGTAAGTGTTTTGTAACTCCTGGAATACTTGAAACAAGCATGGAGAAACAAAGAAACAACAGACAACTAGTTTATCAGTAAATGAATAATCAGATCTTGACATTAAGAGCAGACAACTTCTCCTGTCTAGGACATAGTCATCTGTGTATCGCTAAAACAGTGACCCGGAGATTACCATGCTTGTATAGCTATAAAGTGCAAATTCATCGATTTCATCACAGGATGGATCTAACATGCTTGCACATGCCATTCCCTCATCAGTAGATCTAAAACACAAGTATAGAAGCTTTTACGTGCTTACTTTACATCGCCCCTCTTGTAAATCCAATAATACCAGAGTTGTGCCTGTCCTCCCATTTGGTAGTCTCATCAGAACTACTGCCTCATCCGTTCGGACTAATTAACAACTCTGTTCTGAGCAAAGTGTTAATCAGCAAGTGAGCTGAAACCTTACAAGTTTGGGGAACAGCAGTTAAACTCATCTTGTTTGTTATAGCCATAGAAACTGAACACTGAGAAATCCTACTACCAGTCTTTATGACATGAGTTTACATGAAAGGAAATCTGCTGTTTCTGTAACTACAAAATATTGCACTGGTTTCTAAGACATATGATATTTTAACTTTGTGATTCTCAGTGAAAAAAAAACACATCATTTGCTTCAAAGTAGAGAAAAATAACTGATGTTTCCTGTTAGATTATAGTTTTTGGTAATGTTGTAGTGTATTGGGCATTAGCTGAAATATTGGAGATGCTGTTGTACTATACATTGCCCTACCCATTTTAAGAATATTTATAAAAGCTTAACACTACAATTTTGGCAATACTGTATTTGAAGTGCATTGTCAACCAACAGAACAGCTGTGTTGTCATATACTTAACCATGGTTTGTCATTTCTTCTACCACTCTGGGGAAAGAAAAGGACCCACAACTTTCTAACAAAACCAAGCAATTACTTGACAGCTAATAATAGCTCCATCTGAATTTTACATGCAAACATACAACATTCAATTGCATGCTTAGAACTCAAGAGCAATTATTTAATTGGCCTGTCTTTACCACAATCTTTAACTAACCACATTGTAAATACGGTGTCAACACCATCAATGTTGCAGTTTGTCAAAAGGAATGAAAGCTGCTTAGTTACCCAGACAATTCAAATCAATACTGTAGTTGTGGTAGCTGCCACTATTTCATGCTGCCTTCATTAAAACTTATTCAGCATTATGTCAAACCCAGAAAGCATAGGAAAAAACAACTAGTTACTCAAGACTTAATTGTTTTACAGGCAGGTGGTACTTTAAGTATCCCTAGCTTTAGCAATAAGCAGAAAAGAAGATTACAAAATTTAAAAGTTATGTTTTACAGGGACAGCCCTATTCTAGTCCTGGGCATTTGGCTATAGTTTCCTCCCACTTCTCCATTGGACTTAAGCAACTTCAGAAGCTAGAAAACCAAAAAAATCCTATCAGTTACCTATGGAATTGGATAATTTAAGATTCAGTCCTTCAGACACAAAGTAAATATACGTCATATAACCATACTTTAACACAATACCATTACAGAACTGATATAAGACCAAACAACATGAGACAACACTGTTTCCAGAACACTTACTTACCTATTTTTGACTCAGGATATGGCACTCCATTAGGATCAGAATAAAAAGCTTCTAACTCAAATGGACCTTTTCTGTAAAATGTAAGAACCTTGGAGAAAGGTGCTGCATGATTTCTGCTGAAAACCTCATGAACCCTGTAATTAAAGAGAAAAATATCACTTTCAGCAGAGTATTTGAGCTGAAAGGCTTTGATCTAGGGTCAGAACTCTTCAGAGAAGCATCACCATGTTTTGACACATTTAACCTCCTGAATAATTCCAAGAAAGATACTTCACTACTGTAAGGAAAAAAAATACTGTCGTGCACCGTAATGGGAAATTGTCCTATTCCACTGGTTTAGAGTCTCAGAAGCAAGCAAGTTGTAGGTGGCAATTCAGTGCTAGATTATTAGCAGACCTCCAAAATTTGTTTCCCGCAGAGACATTCTGAGTTAGGAATAGCATAATTTAAATCATAATTTGCACCCTTCCTCAGTCTCAAAAGGCTAATTATAGACCTGTTAATTCCTTACTCATTTACATTGTGTCTCAGCTAAGAACCCTGACACCAAATTACTACTCATTCCTTGACATGACAGAAAGAATCAGTCTTATTTTACGCTATTCCTCTAGGGTCTGTCCGCTATCATGCCAGTCTGATTCTAATTTCCAACTAAGTTTTGTCTCCTAACTATGGAAGGATCTCATCTAATAACCTACATGTGAGTAAGTCAGAGCTTCACTTAGGATATGAACCCACAGGTTGTTCTCAGAAGCATGTGACAGAACAATTAGGTTCTGCATTTCCACAGAAAACAGACAAAAGAAAAAACAATTACAAAGAACAAGGAATGTATGAAAAGGTCCCTCTAGAACTCTAAACTTTGCCGAAGTTAAACTCAGACCTTTTCACAAGTTAGAGAGCAACTGCATTTCCCACACACACAGCAAAGTTGATAGCAGAGAGGTCAGAGACTTAAGACACTGCAACTGCAAGAGGTTTCTCCCACAAAACCCTAGGAGTTAAATCCTTGCTTCTGTTTTCAGCAAGACAAATAGCATCCATGTAAGCTCACAACATTTACATAGTGCATAACAATCCTATTAAAACTAGAATCCAGAGAGGTGTTAGCAACAGCTTGAGTAAAAAAAGTCAGACAGGAAAGTAGGATCAGGATCCAGTTTTAGTTAATTTTGTATTCCAAAACCTGACAACCAGATAAGTGCAATGCAAGACAAGACAATGGTTAGTGGCTCATTCAATCAAAATTTCTTTTAATCTTCATTTTTTAAACATATCATATATTATGGTTAAAATTTCAATGCATGCCTTTACAGTCTCCACTGTCAACCATCTCTGGTACATGGCCTATGGGTTTTCTGCATCACAATGCCAAGATCCTAATTTCAATGCAACCATACGAAGGCCAAAAGCTTCACAGAACTTTAGTTTGAGCTACGTACCCTTCAGTGTCCTCTGCTTCTGTGTTCCACAACAGAGATATTGGGAATGGTGTAGCATCTGTCACAGAGAATTCTCTCACTTTAAAAGCTGGAGAAAGAATTGCACACTAAACAAAAAAAATATATATATTAAAGTTAGTGAACTGCTCTACTCCACCCACTCCCAAGACAGCTGAACATCTTTAAGCAGGAGAACTGTGTTGACTTCACTGAAAGAGCTAGGCCAACTGCTTGATTTCAATGCAGCATAAGAAAACAAATCTCACACGTGTGTTTACACAGACTGAGCAGGACTTTTGGCCTTATTCTTACTGTAGCTTGTGAAAAAAAGGTAACAGTCTAAAGGAATACCACAACTGCAAAGAATGGGAGTGCTGCATTACTTAGTCCTAAAAAGTGGTGTTTATCTTACAGGTCATTTCTTTCCTTGGAGACAACTGATTGCTAGCAATGGAAAGCAATTTGTGAGATGGGGTAAAGATGTCCAAGAAGAGAAGGGTAAATAAGAGAACAAGTAAAGGAGAAAGAATGTGGCAGAATGAGGGGTTTGCTTATAAAATATAGTTCATTATTTGGAAACTGTAAAAATGGGGGGAATAGAATAAAAGTCTATTTTACATTGACGGAAAGCTGGATACCAGAAAACACCAACCTGCAGCATTATGGGCTCTCCATAGACACTTCTTATATACTTTCTGTATTAAAAATACCTCTTCCCTAAGCTTGACAGCAACCTAAATTTTTCCTCACTAAAGGCCCCTAGATCCCGTTCTTTTGAAGCGAAGACTGGACTACTTACAGAATACACCCAGCATTAGCATGTTCAGTAAAGTACTGCACCACAGGGAAGTACTCTGGACTTTTTAAACAGTATAGCCCCATAAAAAGACCCAGTGGACATGTATGTTCCTTTGCATGCTTTAAAAGAGGCCACTTCTGCCATTTCTCCTAACTGCTTGGCTAATTCTTCACAGAAGTGCTCTCAAGAAACATAACTTGTTGCCAGTACTATACCTGCAGAGCGCAGCCCCTAGCTATAGCTTCATCTGCATTCAGTGTTGTACTGACATCCTTGCCAAAGAATTTCGCAATCCTCTCTTTGACAGCAGGAATGCGGGTTGCTCCTCCCACAATCTCTACAGCAGTTACATCTTCCACTTTCAGTTGTGTTTGTTCCATCAATGAAAGCAGAGGCACCTCTATCCTTTGCAGCAGGTCAGCACACAGTTCTTCAAACTGTGACCTAAGGAAGGAAATGGAATTAAGATTTCCTGGTATTCTTGTTTCCAAGCTGATGATGACATGGTTCAGCTACACTGCAAAGAGACTAAAGCTAAACCTCTGTGAGTAGGCTGAAGTGACAACCACAGACAGGTAGTACCTGAACAGCTGCTTACAGATTTCCCTATGCTGTTATCAATGTAGTTAAATAGATAAAGATACCGTTTGGGCAGGTGCTGTATTTGCTTCTTAGCAGAGGTTACATTTAAGAATACAGAAAACACTGATACTTCCTTTACGATGAAAAACTTGCCTAAACACTGAGGCAAAGAAAAAAAAAGCCACTGCTCTTAGCAGTAGTTACAGGACTGACTACAAATTAACTTGTGCCCAAGTGTGTGCAACAGACACAAACTTAATTTACACTCAAGCCATAATCAAGTCTTCCCCCATAAGCACCATTCTTGTCCTCCATTTCTCTGCCAATATCCACAGAACAGTAACAATAGAAAGAAAAGGAACAAAGCTTAAATTGTTGCTATCTTAAGAGCAGTATAGGATTTAAGTTACCTAAAATACACAGGAGGCTTAAATATGCAGCCAATCCCCCTGGGTCTGGTTTGCATGCTTCAACTCATGCTTTTAAGAATGTGTCATTCTACAAAAAGAATCCAAGCTTCTTAAGCATGCATTATAACACTGAAACATTGCTCAGGTAGCTGAACACTACATTTCACAGCCTTAGTTATTCTAGCATCACAAAAATGCCACAGCTATTCAACATCTGCACTTAATTTTAGCACAGTAAGTTTCGTTCAGTGATGGAAAGAAACACTTAAGAAATATGGCCACTAAAGCAACTGCCTGTCTTGTACAGAACTCACCTGTTCATTTTTCCTGATACATCAGTATCATTCATGAAACACTCTATATTTAAGGGAATGTCTGTGCTATTTGAACTCATTAGTTTCTTCAGCTTCTCACATTCTTGATACAGACGAAGAAGAGCTCGAACTTTTGTCTTTGGATCCAGTTTGTATTTTGATTTTATTTCTGCACAGAAGTAATCCACAAGCTTTCCATCAAAATTTCTCCCACCTAGGAAAGGGTCAAATGCTGTGCCAAGTACCTGGTTTGAAATAACACAATTAGTCTTACACATAGTGAAATACAATGGAATAGTAATCTTCCAATATCACCAAGGCTTTGCTCCAAAAAAAGGGCTGGGGACAAGTCAGCCTATCTTCCAGTCGACAGGCTTAAGTACTTCAACCACATCAACCAAAAATTGCTTTTCACTTATACAGGGGAAGACTAACAAGGTGACAATCCTAATCATTCACAATTTTAATCCAAATATGCACTAATTTAGATAAAACTAAATGATAGCAGTTGTATTATATATTTTACATTGGTGTATTGCACGGAAATTACAGCCTCTCTTTGAAACCTTCCTAATGAAATGAAGGACATTGATAAAAAAAAATCTTCAGCTTTTGACTTGTTGCCATTTCCAACACATTAAATTATTTCAGAATTTAAAAAACAAGGCATGTTTACAGGCTATTTGATTCTAATATCTCAAACCCTCTTAGTTTCATTTAATCTCACTACCTTCAGTTTACTCTTGTTGAATGCACAGGCTGATACTTGAAATGCAGAATGTCCCATATCAACAAACACAACTATCCGTGGCTTCTCTTCTGGAGCTGGAAGGTCTTGTTTATAAATTCCGTAATTCAGAGCCACTGCAAAACAAGCATCAAGATATTATCAATGCAATCTTTAGTGAGTCTCCAATTGCCTGCCATCATATCCCTGTGAATACTAAGATACAGGATGAAGAGCAGCCAGATAACTCCAGACCTACACCTATGCAAGGTCTTACCTACATGGAAGCTTTATTCCATTCATGTATGTTGTAGGATCTGAGAAGCAAAACTTCTTTCCTCAGTCACGCACGCACTCTCTAAGCTTTTAAGCATACAAAAAACTAAGAAGCAACAACCCTGTTCAGAGGTGTTCTACTTTGATCTCTTTATTAACAACTTTTTTTGTTTTGCAGAATGTCATCAAATCCAGATCATCTTTACAATGAAACTCAAACCCAGTTTCGTATTTAGAAGGAGTATCTCCCAGGCATGTAGGTTTCGTCTAAGAATGGTATAAACGGTCAGCAGAGGCTGCAAAAGGGAAGAATCTCAGTCTGTACAGGGTACCAGGCAGGAACAGTTTATGAAGGGCATCAGAAGTGTAAGAAGCCAACGGGGCAAGTAAACACAGGACAATGAAGTCAAAGAGCAGAACCCAGTTTTGTAGCAGCATTATTTCTGGGTGGATAGCAGTGTCAAAGCTAGGCAAGAGGCTGATACAGTAAGTGGAGATAAATAAAACCCTAGAGAGCCTTGACTACATGGTTATGTAGGAAAGGCTGGGATTTTGGCATGAGATAGAATGTGCAAGAATATATATTTGCATATGACAAAAAAAATCCCAAGATGAAGCTAGCTGCCAGGACACTAAAGAGATTATCAGGCAAGAGAATTACAGCATCAGAGAAGGCAGTGAGGAAGGCTGGGAATATGTCCTCTGAAGGGCAACGTTTTATAGTTACAGTGACACTCATGTTAGGAGAAAGGGATACCAGCTCCCTCTCTCACATCAAAAGCAGTAGTTCCATATCATCTGGAACAAGGACAGCCAAATTTCCCATTGATCAGACTTGAGATTTACAGATTCTGCTGTCTAATAAAGTTCCTTTGCGGTTGGTGCACTCTCTCATCAGTGTGAATTCTTTGCGGTCTATAAAAACCCAGTAGCAGCACTCCTTAATACCTCTCACAAGCAGTCATTAAAAAGTGGTTAATTAAAACCAGAAACTACTTCATTAAGTGTATGTTAGATCCTTGAGATCCAGATTTGACTAAAGTTGTGTATTGGTCTCCTTCACATGTTTGTATTTCTAAGCAGACTGAACATATTGCCCTTGTTTCTGATCTTAAAAAAAATTTATGAACAAACCTTGAAAAAAATCACAGTACAATTTGCCTTTTCTTAAAAATAGGTTTTCTTTCCTGCTCTACTACACCTCAGGACCCCTTCCCTAAAGATATAATCAAAGATTCTTACATATGAAACACTAGAAAAACTTGGATACCACTTAGTAGCCTTGTAAGGTACAGAAAATCAGAAATGCTATGTGCTACACAGTAAAGAAAGGCTGCTGGTGCTGCTAAGGGGATGAAAGAGCTATCTGCTTTTCTGGGGACTGTTCATCCCTATGGCAAAGCTTCCAAAGATCCTTGCTAAAAATGCCTGCAAAGCTCTCAAGGTTCTTGCACGCCCAAAGACTGGCCTGATGTATTCTGCCAAACAAACAAAATTGAAGTGACAATTCCATTCTTGGCAAGGCCTTTAGTTGGCTTATGTCACCACAAGAGATCATCCTGAATCGGGTGTAAAGGATTACTTTTGCACAGGACAAAGTGTACCTACTGTGGGGTCCTTACTCATCAAGCTCAAGAATTCACAGTACCAAAGACTCCCTGTTGTGCTCTTTGCTGTATCAATGTAGAATTAAGGTGAAGCTAGATGTCAGAAACATGCACCTATGGCTTTTGCAACAACAGTCAGATCTGGTCATCATCAGGTGCAAATACATGGCATTCAATGCAAAGATCATGATACTGATGGAACAATTACCTTTACTAGAAATACTATACATTACCATGTAGATATTTATCTGAAATTAATTCTGGAAAAACATTAAGATACCCCTCCATTACTGCATATTTAAGATTGCTTTACTCCTTAAAAAATAAAGTAAAATACAAAATTAAAAAATATGAATACAACTGGTGAGCAAACATGCTCACGTTGAGCATTCTCCTAAAGTAAACACTTCCCTTCTTATCTAACGGGGGCAATAGGAACAGAAGAGTAATTGTCTTCTGGTATAGACCTCTACTTCCCAACCCTCCCCCTAAGAAACAAGTGCTAGTTATTGTTATTATGCCATTTAAAAACAGGGAACAAATGCTCTCAAACAGACAAATACAGGAAGACAGGTTAAGAATGTTTGTTTTAAGAAAGACCAAATAAACTCTTGGTTCTGGCCAATGAGTTTTTAGAGTTCTGAACAGATCAGCAAAGGAGATTAATTGTATCTGTGTATGTCTGGTTTAAAACCACAATTATACTGACAAAAGCCTCGGAAATTACTAAGCGTTAATGTTACTGAGTGTGATCAAGGAACTTCCTTTAAGAGAGCCTAAATGCCACAATTGCACATCATAACATTTCTTCCATGAAATCTGGACAGTAAAATGAATGGCTAAGTAGTACAGGCACATGTGGTGACCTCTAAATAAGTACTCAGGGAGGTAACTATTACTGAACCTTCATCTCTTCCACCCCTTCACACAGAAGATGTTAAAATGAAAGACTGTAAATCAAGAGAAGAACAAGAAGTTTTTAGAACATATGTCTCATGTCTAAGTCAGCTGTTTCTTAAGAGTGACTAAAGGCACCCTGTATCACACCTTGCAGAAACTGCTATATTACCCTACTTACCTGCTGTCATATCATTCATTAATCTAAGACAATTTAATCCAACAATCTGAGCTGCATCCAGAAGGGATCTCCTTTCAGCATCTGTAAAAAATGATGGAACCTGAAGAAAGCAGGTGAAAATGAGAAGTTATTTCCAGAAAATGAGACATCACACTACTTTAAAGCATTCATTTAAAAACTGTGTCTATTCTTCCTCTTGGAGGACACTCACTGCAGGTTTAACATGCAACTACTGTACTGAAAGACAACTTCAAATATTCTATTCAATCAAGCTGCGATGGAATTAAAAAGGCACCAGCTAGTTTATATTAGCACACACCAGCAAGAAACAAATTAGTTATCTGTATACAAATGCTAGGAGCCTTAATCCCTGATGCAAAATATGATACTAGGTATTATGGAGACAGAGACATGCAACAACATCCATCAGAATTAACAGATGTACTCCTATCCAAGAAAGTAAAGGGGGGGGGGGGAAAAAAAGTACAGCAATATTACAGATGCGAGAGATGCAAAGAAATAAGTAACAACAAATGTTGTTTTGGCCAAAATTACTTTGAGCAAGAATCAGTAAGATAATTCTGATGGAATATGTTGATCATCTGCTACAGATCTCTAGCACTGACTGTGGACAGTCATCTCTGCTGTCCTCAGGGACCAAAACTACATCACTATAAAACACTAACTTTTCAGGTACTGAGACTGGAGAGCAAACTCTTCTAACAATAAAAGAACTAAGTATTCCTAGATGCAACATGAGACAGTCTTGTTCAGAGAGTCATTGAGAACAGATGCAGATGTTATTTTATACTCAGGCTTTGCAATGGAATGACTGTTCTTTATCTGAGGTCATTTTCTGTGCAGTCGTAAACTGAAAAAACAAACCAAGACAACTTACTGAGAGGATGAACATAAACAACACAGAAACAAAGGTTTTCAGCTGCCAGAGGGCAAACTTTGATAAACAAAGGTGTATTTGATGAGTAATTAGTGTGCTTTGTCATGGAAGCAAGCTGCAGCAGAAGAGTATAAACCTGATCCCAGAAATGATCTGGGTCCCAAAGTTCAGACATCTCCAAGAGAATGGAGTTCATGAAGTGGGTCAGGGTCTGGAATATGGAAGAGGCCCTTGGATTTCTTTAAGTCAAAAGCTCTAAAGCTAGTTAGGATTAATCCCTTTGTAAGCACTTACGCAGTGTTCTTTTTCACTCTACACGAATAGAAACAAAATGCCCTCAATAGCTGAAGATAAAAGACATGATGTTCCTGTGCACTACAATTACTTACAGAAATAACACAGTCTGTTACTGGCTTTTTCAAGTTACTTTCTGCAGTCTCCTTTAGTTTAGTCAATAGCATAGCTGAAATCTGTTCCACACTGAAGATATGCT
>JAVSBS010029320.1:0-10175 GCA_033124195.1 Coracias cyanogaster | reverse complement strand
GAAGATATGCTCCTCATCCATGTACATGACCTGCATAGAAGAAATAGGTAAAATAAGTCCATTATTTCAACTGGAGGAAAAAAAATTACTTGCATTTAATGCTCTTTGATACCCTGCTAATACTCTATCAATCATTACAGGCTTAATTATATGTATAATTTCATTATACAACTTCACATTGCAATTACTTTCCTAGTTGAGTGTCTACAGAAGCAATAATTCTATTTTGACAGACTTAGAACATCAAGAATGGTACCAATTCTATATATGAAAAAATGGCTAGGAAGTGATTTTAAAAGTGACAGAAGTCTAAAATGTGACTAAAGCTAGACACATAGTATTATGCCAAAAAAAGTAAAAATAGTCATCAATTTTCCAAGTGCTGCCAACTGCAAAAAAGTCCAGGATTACTTGCTGAATATTTTTCCCCTAACATTTTTATGCTTCTCAAATATGTGAAAAATCTCCAAAAGGAAGAAGGTGCAACAACAGTTCACCTATGCACATAAAACAACTAAAAGCTTAAGATGATCTTTGAAGTCCCTTCCAACCCAAACCATTCTATGAAGCTCAGCAAGAAGTTTATTTGTTGCTCCCTTACCAAGAAAATTATTCTTGAATCACCATTTTTCTGTGTAATGGAATAAATGGCAATGATTAAGTGAAGGAAAATGTTACAATTGATTCTCAAAAATAGTACCTGCCTTTTATTCAGTCCAGTTCAGGGAATAAAATAATTCATTACCAAGGCCTGATCTACACCGAAGTTTTTCTCCATACCTTCAACTGGTACCTCAAAACACCAAACTAAAATCAGAGCCCTAAGCTAGGGTCTTTATTAGTAAAGCAGCATTGTCTGTTATGCCAGCAAGGCTTAATTATCAATATTTTTATACATATTTCTGTAAATAAATACAATATAATTAATTGCACTTATTCTAGGCAAAGCTGACATTGCATCAGCAAACTCCTTGAAATATAAGCAAGCGTCAAACCTACAATGTGGTACACACTGGTTCTCAACTGGTTCTGTTGCAAGTAATTTATACCAGGCAGTCCACTAAAGACAAACATGTCACTCATAGCAATTATTCTGAAGAAGAGTTCTTACTGCTTTATATGGAATCTGTAACCACATAATTGGACTGTTGCAAGGTATTCCACACAAAAGTGACAGAAAGGTTAATACTTTGAAGTAAAACCACATGACCTCACAATTATCTTTGCAGTTTTCCTGCTGGGATGTTTGAGCTGGATGTGCAATTCGCCAACAGGGAAGCTCACATTTCAGCAATTACTTGCAAACGAGCCTTAATTTGATGGTTAACCTCCACTATTTAAAGATGAAGTTGCCTATTCATACAAGAGCTCTTCTTTAATAGAAAGGTTAAAGAAAACCTTTAGTAACTAAATGAAACCCATATTGTCAAGATTAAGTGGTGAAATGTAAACTTTTAAATTGAGCTATAAACCCCAAAAAGACACTGCAAATTTTACCTTTACTCCAACTCCACCATTCTTCATAGGAACCAAATCATAGCTCAACTTTTCTTTTTCCTTCTGAACAAACGGATCATTAAATGCACGGCCATGGAATCTCTTGAAGTTAGATACTGTGTTGTGGGCATGAGTAATTTGCTGTAAGGAAACACAGGATATTTAGAAATCTGCTGTTAATGGACCCGCTGTTCAGAGCTGTTCTGTATGCCCCCAAGTGTCAGTCAAGTTTTAAGACAACTGCTTACTTGTCACATCTGTATCTGTAACACCTGTCATTACTATCTGGTGCATTATACCAGCTTATTACTACAGAAGATTGTACGAGTCAGAAATGTAGATACATACAGACCGTAATATATTGCATATTATAAGGACTATATAAGTATCTCTAGAACCTTGAAGTAATTAGTTGAGCAATAACAGGATCTACAATGCCTGCTACTTTAGTCACCTAATTTAGACAAAATTCAAACAATTCTAGATAGGAGTCAGCTTCACAAGTAGTTGCAATGCTTGTGAACCAGCACGCCAATCCCAGCCGCCTCACCTCCAACTGTTCACTTTAAACCCCATGACAATAAGTGCAAACAACTGTTTTCTGCAGTTATTCAGTTTTAAGATGGTAAGTCTCGCAATACTTTTAAATACTTACTCCCCTCCCCTCCACAAGCTACTTTTAAGCCACATCATTGCCCTGTTCACGTTCACCTAGGAGCCACTCAAATTCTCGCACGAGATCAAACAAGGATACAGTGCATAGGCAACAGCAAGAAACAGGAGAGACTTTTTTGGTAAAATCAGCTTAAAATACATACTGAACTACAGTGCAAGCTCCCCACAGAACCAACTGTCCTAGAGAAACATTCATCAGCAACACAATGCCTAGAAGAAACTGCAAGTACTTCAGAGCTGAATTAACCCTATCCTATTGGAGAGAAACTATGAAAGTGTGTGTTCTCTGCGGGATAGATTTAGGAAGGCACCAACAGGTCGCATGGTAAGAACCCAGATGACAAGCATACCAAAGAAGATTTCTAGCATTCACTACCCTCAAAGGAAAGCACCAGATTCTCATTACGTGTTAAATTTTCCATCATGGAATTGAAGAAGTTGAGCTACATCTTCTATTGTAAAACTATGCAATTACGACTGCTCTGCCTCAAAGGCTCCCTGACAAAGCAGCAGGCCATACCCACACTATTAAACACTAACTTTCAGAAAGCTCTGCATGTGTGGAGAAACAGATGTCACACCCTAAATTCCCTGCTGGGAATCATCCCTACTTTATGCTAACCCCCAAATAGTGCTCAGCAATTATGAATAACACAAGATAGCACAGGCCAAAAATCACACCAGGAATTATTCCAGTACTTTAATGCAACAGAGTACTTAGGTTCCTGTGTCCAGGAACGTTTCCTAGCAGTTTCATTTATTTGCATAGCCATAACTTCAGAGTCCTTGATCGCTACGTAATTCACAGCTGTATTGCTGAAGAATGTAGAAGCAAAAATTATTACCATACAGTGGGCAGAGCAGCACAAACACTCTGGTAGTTTTATAGCCTAATTTAGAATTAACCTCAGAGCCCTTTCTTAAGAGAACCATCTTAAGATATTTTTAGACTAATTGCATGTCATTAGGTCTGTAGAATGTTTTAATATCTTTCTGCTTAGTCACGATTAATAAAGCTGAGAATTATGGTCTGTTAACTAACACACGGTTCTAAACTCCAGTTTACCTAAAGGAAATAGAAATTCTCTGCAAATTCACTCCAACAGCAGTTTCAAGTGTTAAAAGAGCACCTCTGAGTATTATGAGCTCTCTCACACAATCACACTGAGTCAACAGTTAAAAACTGGGGTTTTTTCCTTTTGTGGTTTTTTTTCATTTGGGTTCTTTGCTGGGGATTCTCAGCTGCTTGGTTTTTGTTGTTTAACTAAAACTCATTCAGATGAAATTGAATTAATTTTACTCCTTGATTTAAGTCGCTGCTACATTCTAGGACACTGAAAATGTAACTCTCCATTGTCCACATCAAGGAACTTCTACATTTATAAAAGAAATGCAACTTACATCTCACACGCCCGGTCAAACTGGACTGCTTACAGCAAGAGAAATAACTACTCTGAAGTCTTTTATCTTTTTAAGTATCACAGTGGTGAAAATATTTAGTTTCAACAGTTAGGATAACCAAGCATCAAGGACTCAACACAGTAACATAAAGGTTAGTCTGAAGGCAACTGAGGTCACAGGTGTTCATCACTGCAAACACATGCTGTTAAATGCAATTAAAGAGACAGTCTACTTCACTTTCAGCTTACTTCACATTTTCAACGAGAATTTACTGGAATAACCTAACAATACTGAAACACACTTCAGAGTACATAGATCTGATTACTTGCTGTTGTGAGTTACAACTCACATCTGCACAGTGATGAATCATACTAGTTTCCGACTTGAAACAGTGGAAGGAGTCAAACAAAAGCACTACTAAAATGAAATTTAAGGAAAAAAACCACAAACATACATTTACTTTATTACTCCAAAAGTTAACCTGTTACTGCAAGTGTATATGTGCTTGTGAGCATGTAATGTATTCATATTGCCTTGGCTGTTCAAAATTAAGAGGGGAGCTGTTACAGTGTGGAAAAAAGTCTCCTCTAGTGCTCTCTCCATGGAAACCCACTGCAGTCCTTTCACTAGATGAGAGATCCACACAGGCCAGTGGAGGCTGCACATTTGGTCTCCACCAGCAGCAGTTATATAACAACATACAGTACAATACCTAAGGATTTAACCGTTACATTTATTTATTCTGAGATTTGTCAGAATTAAGCTTTCCTTTTAAACTGAAAATACTACTTCAATGAAAAAAATTCAATCTTTCAGAGCACTTCAATCAAAAAAAAACCCCAAAACTAAGGAGTTACACTTTTAAAAATACAGGCATTTACCATTTGGTGAAACCAAAGGTAGTAAGGTAAGTAAATAGCTTTAAGTATCTGACCAAGACGCTCCCTTTGCATCTGATTTTAAGAAACTGTACACAGCATTTAAAATGTTTTCCTTTAAGTGCAAGAAAAATTCTCCATACAACCATTAGGAAAAGAAATGTGATGATTTGAAGTTGTCAGAAAAGAAAGGTGTTCAACTGGAAAATATTACCATTAATAAAATAGAGAACAGTAACGTTCTAGCAAAACATCCTGCATTTCTCTGAAGGAAGCATGGCAGCACAGCCCAGTATTTCTAAAATAAAAGGCTTGACAAGGAAAAGTTGTTCGGTTTCAACTACAGCGAGGTAACTCCCTTTAGACCCTGGTACTTGAGCAGTTTGCACTGGCCGATTTACTGCTATGCACAAGTGCCAGGGACAGACCTACCTGGTTTTTAGCAGAGACGCCAATAGCTCTGTTTTTGGATCCGAACGAAACCACCGATCTGAAAAGAACAAGAAGCTAATAATTAACTGAGTACTGACAATAACCCCGACTGAGGACTGCCGCGGATACATTTTCTACAATTGCACATCAGTGCTTCTGTTCAAGTGCCGTTCTTCCAGCTTACGGTAAAACACTACAGTAACACTCTCACCCATCTTAAGAGTCTTGGCTCGAATCCAGGACTTTTCACAATGATTTATCCAAACGGTCAAACACAACGATCACAATTAAGAGCTCACATCCAGACTACATCCTACCATGTGCGTCTGGCTGCTCGTAACTTTACAACTAACTCCTGCTTTGAGCCTGGGGCTTCCTATACCTGACCTCAGACTCTTCAGAGAGCTGCTCTGGGGCACTTGCAAGAGCCCCCCCCCACCGCAGAGAGTGCGGGAGAGCTGTCCCCGTGTCCCGTTTACACCGGGCAGTCCCCGCGGGGACTCACGCCGCAGCACTAGCCGAGAAGCCTCCCCGCTGCGGGCTGCTCCCCCTTTCCAAGTCAGCGCCCGCAAGACACGCTCCAGCCCGGTTTCGCGGCGGGGGTGCGGACGCAGGGGCTGGCAGCGGGCCGCCGCCCGGTTCCACACCTCCTCGCCGCCGTGCGCCGGTCCCCCGCGGCCCCAGGCAGCCCGTGAGGAGGCAGCGAGAGCCCGGGGCCGCGCCGGTCCCACAGAGCGGGCACCACCCCACCGGCCTGGAACCTTCCAGCGCCTTCCAGCCCGGGCCCTCCGCCGGCCACGCACCGGCCCCCGCCGCCCCCCCGCGCTCCCCACTCACGGCGTGCACCGGTCGCTGAACTCGTTGGCGACAGTCTCGATACCGCCGGCCCGCGCCACGGCGATGTAGCAGCTCTGGTAGCCCAGGTCAAAGCCCACCACGGCCATCGCCGCCCCGCCGCCGGTGGGGGGGAGGCCCCCGCTCCGCTCCGCCCCGGCTCGCTCCCGGCGCTGCGGCCGCCGGCCCCGGTTCCGCGCGCGGCGGCTCCGTGCGCAAGCGGGCGGCGAGGGGAGGGGACGGAGGCCGGCGCCGGCGCCGCCGCTTTAAATATGACAATGAGACGAAGTTTCCAGAAACTGCGGCAACCACTCACCGGCTCCACGTGCGGCTTCCGCTTCCGCCTTCGGCGGCGTTCTCGAACAATGCCGGCCAATCGGCGGCGCCGGGGCCCGCTGACGCGGGGCGTTCTCATGGCGACCGCGGACGCCGCCGGCTCCGCGCGGGGAGGAGGCCGGGCCGGGGAGGCGCCGGGCGGCGTCAGAGCCGGCGGGGCAGGGGCGGGAAGCGCGGGCGGGGGGCGTGGCCGTTCAACGGCTCCTCCGCGCGGCCGGGAGCGACCCCCTGGCCGCCGCCTCCCCTCTGCTCCTCGGCTTGGCGCTCCCGAGGGGCCGCGGGGTTCCCTCCGCCCGGCGCTTGCCCGGAGGCGGTCACGGGGCTGGGCGGCGTGCGCCGCCGGGAGCGGGGGCCTTGCGGAGAGCTCTGGCGCTGCTCTCTGACAAAAACCGTGCGTGCGCGTTGGGGGGGACTGTGTGGGTGTGAGGGCTTCCTGGAGCGCTGCAAATGGCGGCACGCGTCCGTGGCGGCTGCTCGGCCAGGGGCGGGGCGGAACGAGGCCGGGGCTAGCCGGGCTGCGGGGGAGAGGGCGCCATGGCGGCCTGGGTGGGGCGGCCCGGAAGCCGCAGGGCCTGCCCGCCGCGGAGGGAGGCGGTGTGAGGAAGCTGTCGGGACGCAGATAAAGCGCAGCCGTGCCCTGCTGCCCGAGGGTGGGACTCGGCTCTACTGTTGAAGGGCTTTGTGTTTTGCTGAGCCTGTATGTGTGGGAGAATGGGAGCTAGGCAGCTGTAACAATATCCTGCTCCACTCATACACTGGGAAACCTCTCTGCGGAGTCACCTAGTGCAGTGTTATGGGCATCTCCTCACTGTGCTGTTGAGGTGCTCGTAGGGCTAGCAAAAAGTAACAGCACAGGCTAAATAATGCTATAGACATTTGCTCTTCTTAAGAGGACTTTTATCTCTGTTCACTCTAATGTAAATGTCTTGTTGCCCTCTAGTTGTTTAGGACCCTGTGCCCTTACCCTCCTGCATTCTATATGGAGGCAGAGAAGGTACGCAGACCTTGACTTCAGTTTGGTACCAGAGACTTAATTTAATCTTTGTTGAGAACTGACTCTAAAACTGAGCTCATATTGTATTCCTCGTCAGAAGAACCAACATTTAGCACACCAAGGACTCCCTTGAACTGTTAGGCCCTGAAGAAGACATGTATCAGAACAAGACGGTTTGTGTGTATTGCCAGCTTGGTAAGAGAACTCAAAGTCCATGTATCCTTAGCCGAACTACCCTCATTATAATATTAAAAATCATACCCATAGGTCAAAAAGACTCTTGCCCAGGTGAAGACCCCTGTGCTGAGCATGTGTAATAGTGGAAGTATTGAGTCAGCAGTATTATAACTGTGTGTAAATTACTAAACAATCATTGTAAGGAGGGAGGGCTTGATAAATTAATAACGATGCTAATTTTGTGTATAAATACAGCACAGATAGTGTCGTTATGTGTGCATGATAGAAGCAGTGATTCCCCCATGCACCCAGCGCCCAATAAATTAATGCCTGCTTTCTAATGCTAAACTAAGTGTTAGAGAGTTCTTCATTTACCAGATTTTGGTGACAGATTGTCACCTGTTAGGTGCTGCCCTTCTGGCCCTGGCTGTTAGAAAGGGTGGGGAGAGATGGTAGCATTCAGAGTCCTTGAGTGTCCCTGTGTGACTGAGGCAAAATGTCAATATGTTGCCCTTACTCCCTTTGTAGATGCTACCTTGTAGCAATCTGTCTCTGCTAAAGCTTCACTTCAGAACCAAGTAACATTCAGCAGTGTTGGATCTTGACATCTCCTGACTAAATATGGGGAGGAACCGGTCTCCTAAAATAACGTTTGCCTGTTTCAGAGAAGTCACACAGCTGAAAAAGCCCTTGAGACCATTGTGTGACTAGCTGAGGATGCAACTTCTGACTTCAGAATAAGCTGACAGGTTGTCCAAACACTAAGCTGTATGTGTATGTTGGTGAGGTGTTTCTGTCTCTACTTGACATAGTAAATGTTCCTGCTAATGTACTTCCAGTTTTAAATGAGGAGGTAGACTTCTCCAAAGTATTCAGGTGCTTAAATATCCTGCTTTTTCTTGGGTGATACAGAAATGCTCAAAATACTTCTGCAGACTTCATGAGTCTGCAAAGTCCTTGCATCCTGGATAACACTTCTGTAGAGCTTGAAGGTGAAAATCCAGTCCCTTTATTACCAGTTCATCTGTATGGTAGCTGTCACCCTATCTGACAAGAAGCTGGGTCCCTGGTATTTTCAGCAATTGTTTAGAAAATCCTGTTGTGGCAAATAATGAACATACAGCATACCCGCTAGTTTAAGTGTCACCATAGATGATAAAAGTAGATACCAAACATTCCTTTTGCCTTTTCTCCTTTGCTGTTAATTGTTTGTTCCTGAATAGAAGTAAGAAAAACTTGACTGTTTGCCCAGATTTGCAGCTGTTCTCTAAAGAGAGAAAAATATTAAGCTCAGAAGTGAATTTGGAAGTTACTCTGCTGGCACTGTCTGTCTGATGGTGCAGTGGTTGAGCTATGGCTTCAGTGAACTGGGATACCGGCACAGGAATAAAGGTTTTCTTACTTGGCCTAGAGCAAAGCACATATTGATAGTGACTTGCTTTCTGTGATGTAAATTCCCACCATGGAACTGCAAATGGTGTTGAGGGTCAGGAAGGAGAAGAAGGGAGATAAGAACTGCTGAGAGAGATAAGAGTGGTCAGATGCTTGCTTGAGGGGGTGCCTTAGGCTGGGCCTGGGGCAGCCGATACAGTGGTGAGGGCCATTCTGAAAGGATAGGCGGTGCTGCATGTTGCCAGCATTCTGTAGGCCGGAAACCTTGTGGCTGTGGATGCAGCCTGTGTACCACTACAGGAGGTGCTCTGTGGAGGAAAAAGTTTGACCATTGTGACGTATGAGTAAGAACCTCCTGGTTTTCATCACTGATGAAAGCCAACACATATGAGATCAAAGAGCCATCAATAAATGACAGGATATTGACTGGCTGGCTAGGGTTAACACACTGGTGAGGCCTGGCAGAAGATTCACATCTATCTGGTTAGACTGATGCTCAGGGTAGAGCCAGCAGGATTGGAGACGTTAAAACTGGTTTACAAAGGGCTGTAGAGATGAGATAGACAACTTTAAAAATAAAGTTTATCATATTTAGCTCATATCTGGGCCTAGACTATAGCAGTTGCTCTGTCACCTAATGACACCTCCCCAGCACAGAATGGGAGTTGGGAAAAGCAGAGAAGACCCATGGGTTAAAATGAAAATGGCTTTACTGAAACAGCAAAACTGATACCAACGCCTATATAAAGTATACAAAGTTATACTCAGCCCAGCAAATGTACAGTGGTCACAATATATAGAAAAGCAGTCATCAGGAGCAGAATGGTAACCAAGCCCCTTCAGGGATGGGGAGAAGGAAGAGGCCAAGTAGGAGGCCCTGCTACTGAGAGCAAACTTCCTCCTTTACAATAAGCGTGACATTTTTGTTTTGGGATACACCTGTAGCCAACTCAGGTCAGCTACCCTGTCTGACTCCAAACTGTTAGAGGCCTGCATACCACAGTTGACCTACAATTCTATCCCAGTGAAACCGGGACAAAAAGTCTAGAAAAGAGCCCTTAAAACTCTTGGTTCCTTTTTTCAATCATGTGGAGACTGGGTGTCTCTTCTTCCTGAACTTGAGATAGGCAGGGTTACATAAAGACCGTTAACTGTTTTCTATGGGTGGGGTGGGAAAACACTGTTAATAACTTCTGCTGCAGTCTACTTGTGTTGGAAAGCATGTGAGTTTAGGAACTGAGAAAAACTGATGTGCTGTCCTTCCCTTTGGTTGTCACATCAGCCCATACTGGATGGCCTTGTGGAGAGATTGCTGGCTTGGTGCAAAATTTCTGTTAATGTTCTCCTTGGTATCTCTCAAGTAGTCTGGGATCTTAATGCTGCTGGGAAGGGAAGTTGCTGCTGTTCCTGCTTTCTCATTATTTGGTGGGATATTGGATTCTTGCACAGGGATGCTCTATTTCAACTTTTGTCTTTTTGCAGTTGTAGTGGGTCTGGCTGAGCTGGTTTTCCACATAGCAGCAGTGTTTTGTGCTGGGAGCTAGAAGGGTGTTGATAAC